>VCCN01005667.1:6373854-6387332 GCA_006491835.1 Architeuthis dux | reverse complement strand
TACCATGGACTTTTGACAAAAAGTGACATGTGTCGATAAAAAACGCCTGGAACTTGTTATCTATTAATTTTATCATAATAATTTGTGTTATTAATAAGAAGAAAAGATTGTAGAAAAGTATCAACTAAAAATTATTGATGTAAACAATATAAACCTGGAGATAATTGTGGTTGAAAACTTGCTTACACCAGCGAACCAGTTAGTATTGTAGTTTTATGAAATTTATTCATAGTTTTATTAAATTTATGGTTTTCATTAATTAACTGTATATTCTTTTTACTGTATTCATTTATTTTTTTGTACATTTACAATTTGGGAATGGTAAACTGTTTATCAAAAAACAGCAAAAATTATTCGTGGCACCCCTAACTCCTGCGAATGGCAAAGGATAACTGTATTTCATTGACTGCTTTGAAGTTGAAGTAGTTGCATATTCAATACCGGTGCCAATAGTCAATTGGTGCCGATTTTCAAAGATTGTTGCAATACAGGTGTCTATTTGTTTTGGTCAAGTCACTGTAGTGAACACAGGATATAACACCTGCTTAAATTCCGAATGGATATTCTAAGAATTGAACCAAAGCCAGACTTGCTACTGGCACAGATGAGTCAACCTGTCTATTCTTAAAAGGAAATTTATTTTTACTTTGTCTTTGAAGCAAGTCACCTTTTACCATAAAAGAAAAGACAAGATACTGTCTATAATTTTAAGAAGAGTTATTATCATTCCAAGAATTATTTGCTCTATTGAACTCATTCTTTGTGTTGCTTTTGTTCTTACCATTCTATGGCCTTGTTCAGGTGTACAAGTCAATTTGGAAGATATCTTCTATAATTTTAAGAAGAGTCATTACACTTTTGTTCCTGGGTAGTGAGTGTTATTTTCTAATTGCTTATTTGTCAAAAGTATAGGAAATGGCTATTATTCACTTCAAACTTTGCCTTTGTTACCAGGATAGTGATATTCATATGTAATTGTTTTTCTAGCTTTATGTGATTAGAAATGTGCAAATTTGCTTGGTGTCCTATTGAAAATAAATAGATTTCAAATTATCACTGTCCTGGTAACAAAAGTAAAGTATGAAAACAATCAATCAGAAAATAACACTTATTATCCAGGGACAAAAAAAAAAAGAGTCAAAGATTTATTTACACTACTGAACTCATTCTTTGTGTTGTTTTTGTTATAACCACTATGTTTTGGCCAATCTGTTCTATAGCCTTCTTCAGGGATACAATCCATATGGAAAGAGAGGAGTTTCTTTCTTTACAGAAAAAAAAGGTTGGCAAACAGAAAAGAAATGGTGGCTAGAATACTAACTGGCTCAGCTCATTCCCAGCAGTACAAGCCACACAGGCGATACTATTCTCAGTACTTTACGGGGGTTACTCTCCAATCCCCTTCCTGCTGAGCAAAGAAAACCACACCATGCTGAAATCCACACTGACCTGAATTATATATCTGTCTGCCAGTATAATATATACCACTTCTTGCAATTTTCTAACCCTTCAGCAATTGCTTCCTATCTATTACTAGGACCTTATGCCAGAAAGTGTAACCCCATCTCTCTCCAGATATGATCTGCCAGAACAGACTTTTCTATGTTCCTCGTCTGACTTTCAGGGATTGACTGGTTTCTCCCTTATATTCTTTTCCATATTTTCACAGGATGTTATATATGCAATTTTTTGTCAACCACTTCTCTTGTTAAGGAATAACTTTAGTAGTGAGGTTGTGTTATTGAAAACCATCCTGACATTGTAATATTGGATTTGTTCAACAGCTTCTCTTACATCATCATCATGAGCCTTTTAACGTTAGACATAGACCATCTCCAAGATCGGCCAGACCTCTCGATCATGGGTGTCGCAGCGCCAGTATCTCCTGAACTTGTCTAAATCCTCACGCCATCTTATTTTTTGTCAGCCACAATTTCGCATATAATTTCTGAGGATCCATGTTGTGAGTTGTGATGTCCAGCAGTTGTCTGACATTCTTGCAACATGGCCTGCCCATTGACATTTGAGTTTTCTAATGGATTCTATGATATCTCTGACTCCTGTTTTTTCTCTAATATACTGTGCTGTCTTGTGGTTTCTCCATGTGATGTTAAGCCTGATCCTTTCTTGTGTAAGTTGCATGGTTCTTAGTTTGAGAGCCAGTCTTTTGGTTAGGTTCCATGTTTCAGCTAGGGTGGGCTTACTGTAGCTACATAGTATCTCTGAGGTTCGTCCTTCTATTCCTCATTCCTGATGTTATACGTGATAGATTACTAGTTAGTTATTGAGGGGATATTTCCACATTTGCATTGGATGTTATAAATGCAATCTTCTGTCAAACACTTCTGTAACAGGACAACTCTAGTAAGAGTGGTTTTGCTATTGAAAACCTTGATATTGTAATGCCCATAAATCTTTCTGTTCAGTAGCTCCTTTTACATGGAGTAAACTAGTTGTAGCTACATATTTGATAACCCTGGGATTCTTACCTATCCTCTCAGAAATATTTCAACCTCTATCAAAATTATCCATTAGACAGCCTTCAATATTAAATCTACTTTAGGCATGATTAAAAGTTTATTATAATTTAAAAAATGAATTACTTGAAAAAAATCAGTAAAAACTAGAAAGCCAACACCATCGACAGAGGAAGTAATTGTGCATGGATCCGCCCCAAAATTGAATTACTTTTGCCCACCCTACCACACAATTTCATTGAAATTCATTGAGAACTTTTTGAGATATCGTGTGGACAGTCATGAGCATATACATAAATGTATGAGAAAAAAATGGAAAAATATCTCTGAATCGGAAAAAAATTCCTGAATCCACTCAAATATTGTATGGACAGACAGACAGACAGACGGACCGAAAGATGCAAACCGAATACATAAAAAAAACATCAGAAAAATATTATTTCTAAAATGTTAACATTTATTGGGGAATAAAAATGACAAATGCCTTTTATTTGTTTTGACAAAGATTCCTTTGGCGTTGACAGTTTTATGTTGCTTCTTCCAGTGAAGAACAGGTGATTGTTCTTATTAGAAACCATTAACAAAAACTGTCAACATAGGTTTCTTCAGGTTTTAAGTTGGTCTGGCTGGCTATGTATGTATCACACATATAGGCTGCACCAATGAAACTAGAGCCCAATATTTAAACATTTACTCCTTATTATATCTAGAACAAACATTTTGTTTTTTGAAAATTCAAAAGGTTTTTAGTGGGAGCCAATTTGCAATGTAAGTTTTTACTAAACTGGTGCCTTAGTTTGTGTCCGACAGTGTTCACGCTTGTTTTTTGAAAATTCGAACTTTTATTTAGTGATCACCACCCGACAAGAGAAGTAATGTAGTTTTCAGGGGGGTGGGGAAAAACACTGACACAGTTCGATGCAATAAGTCAAACGGCACGTCAATGTCGCAGCACCAGAACGATTCCTTCAAGGGACACTTCCTCGCTTATCACCGGTAAGTTATCATCACTGTCACGAAATCCGAGCCACTACAATGTAATTCACAGTACAACTCCAACGTGGATTCGGTTGGCAAGCCTAGAACGGACTGACGAATTGTCGCCACCTGGCCTGTTATAGCCAAGAGATCGCCACATCCAGGTTGCTAGCACTTCACAAAGGGTCACTGACGCTCCACCTCCTCTTGCTCTGGGCAAGTCCATTTCCACTTCGCCACAAGTAACTTATTCATTGATCACCCCTTTTTCCCAATTTTTAATTGATCACCCTCAACATGGCATGTTGCCAAAAATCTTTCTATCGGTTTCTATTAAGTGACTAACCAGACTTGTTCTTGTTCATATTATCAAGAATTTTCTTTGGGAATTTACTCTTTCTTATCTGCTGGGCAGGAGTGAATTAAATGAAATAAAGATACAAAGAACAATGTTGACATTTGACATCTTAAAGATAAAATGAGTTAACAAATCTCCATATTTTAATAAAGCTCTAGCCGTCAATATGCACTACAGTGTACACAGAAGCCGTACCTACTTCTACTGATAGATGGAACCACCATAGCTGCTTATTTCATTCACTACAGTGACTAGGCCCCATTCAGAACAATACATTGAGGTGAATGTAGAGAAGAATATCAAAATAAAAAAGAAAGAAAATATGATATGCCTATCCTTATTTGCAGCTGAGAATTAACAAATTATTAGGTTATTACATATGAAATGTTTTTTTAATAGTAAGATGAAGGATGATATATATAACAGAAATCAGTAAATATTTAATCAAAATATGACCCATTTGAAGCAATAACTTTTTTCCAATGATCTTCTAATAATGATATGCCATCTCTATAAAATTCTTCAGGTTTAGTGGTCACAAATTCAGGAAAAAGCACAAATTATGGCTTCCCTATTATTGAACCTTTTATTACGGATATGAAGTTCAAAATGTTTGAAAAGATGATAATCTGTAGGAGAAATGTCAGGATGCTGCAAAACTTCATATCCCAATTCTTTAAGCTTAGATATTGTCAGCTGAGAGGTGTGGTGCTCAGACACTGCCATAGAGCATTTCATTCATTTTGTGTGGGACCCATTTTCCCAACTTTTTAACCTTTCCTATAATCTTGAGATGATGTGATGTGGTCGCTGTTGAAGTCCTAAAGTCTCCAGAAAGTGCTTGAACTGTTGTTCGTGGTTCGTTGGAAACTGCAGTCGATAATTCTTCATTATTAAGAACAGATTTGGTTTGGACCTCCCTCAAGGTTTATTATCTGTATCCATATTTCCAGACCTAAACCTATTGAACCAATGCTGAACAGTTTGCACTGCAGTAGTGTTCATTCCAAATACTTTGCTGACATTATCAGCAGCTTGAGCAGCAGTATGTCCTAATTTGAAATCGTACTTGAATATTAGTCCAACTTCTTGGGGAGACACCATTGCTGTTAAGGGCTCAAAAACCTCCAATAATAACAAATTATATCTATTTATATTGAATCTGAAAAAAGAAAAAAGAAAGGAAATTGCAATAGTACAACATCTTTCACTTTTATCATTATTCTCTATGACCACAAAAAAACAAGAAACAACATTTTATATATAACTAACTAATAACTGATTAAAAACTTTTTTATAATAAATTTCTCCTGATTTCTGGCTCTTTACACCTCTTGTCTATTAGCTCTTTCCTTCTTACCCTTTCCGTTCTCTCTCTCAATGTATTTTACGGTTCCTCTCTCCTGTCTCTCTCTCTCTCATTCTTACCTTTTCCATCTCTCTCTCTTTTTCATTCTTACCTTTTCCATCTCTCTCTCTTTCTCATTCTTACCTTTTCCATCTCTCTCTCTTTCTCATTCTTACCTTTTTCATCTCTCTCTCTCTCTTACTTACTTTTCCCATCTCTCTCTCTCTTACTTACTTTTTCTATCTCTCTCTCTCTCTCTTACTTACTTTTTCCATCTCTCTCTCTTACTTACCTTTTCCATCGCTCTCTCTCTTACCTTTTCCATCGCTCTCTCTCCTTTTCCATTTCTCTCTCTCCTTTTCTATCTCTCTCTCTCACCTTTTCCATCTCTCTCTCTCACCTTTTCCATCTCTCTCTCTCACCTTTTCCATCTCTCTCACTCTTACCTTTTCCATTTCTCTCTCACTCTCTTACCTTTTCCATCTCTCTCTCACTCTCTTACCTTTTCCATCTCTCTCTCACTCTTACCTTTTCCATTTTTCTCTCATTCTCTCACCTTTTCCATTTCTCTCTCTCTCACCTTTTCCATTTCTCTCTCTCTCACCTTTTCCATTTCTCTCTCGCTCACCTTTTCCATTTCTCACATGCACGCACGCACAATGCATTTCACTGCTCCTCCTCCTCCTCCTCTGTCTCCTAGCGTCCTGTCTCTTTGCTCTTTTAGCCGGTTCCTAAAATTGATCTGAACAGCCAGAAGATACATCAGCCTGCTTGAGCATTTATCATTCTTATCTTAGGGACAGAACACACTTTCTCAATTAAAACATTACTCAAACTTTCCTACACCTACAAGAAAGGTGAAGAAAGACCTATATAGACCCCCTCCCACCCCGTGTGATCCACCTGCTGTGATGAAAGTGAGAAGTGTTTGGTGAAAGCAGTAGTACACTGCTACACTGACACTCAAAGATATGAACATTCAAGGCGATGCCACAACCGACAAGCAAGAGAACCACTGAAGGGACACCATTGCATGAACTATCTATATACCACAACAGAATATCAACTGATGTTTGCCAACTACATCTGTGTATAATTGCAACACATACCAAACAGGCGCCACACCCCACTAATAATACAACTATTTCCCTATCTAACGGTTGCTAACTTTCTTGAGTACTATACCAGTTAGAGCCATTTCTTGATAATCTTCCAAGGCTTGAAGCTTTGAAGGTTATGTATGCCCAAGGACCTAATTTTGGGTTATGATCTATACTTGCCAGCTACATTTTGTCTGATATTCTAAATGAAACTACAGTTATTTGTAATACATATTTCTGAGCATAGGCATATGGGAACACTTTGGTTAAGGGGGGGCAGAGGGCTTGATTTGCCCGAAATTTGACACTGCCCCCCCTCGTATGCCTATGTTTCTGAGAATCAAGGATTTAGTCAAATAAGACCAAGGAACAAATAAAAATGACAACTTGACGTTGATACACAAATTATGAATCCAGTCTGCTACATAGTAAATTTATATATTTGTAAAATTTTTGCCTGAATTATTGAGATGAGGAACTCTGCCAATCTGAAGGTTACATAATGAAAATCTTTTAAAATTAGCGAAATTGTATTTTCATGCAAGGTAAAATGATTTAACATGGAATGGGTCAGTATTGCCTTTGGAAAGGTTCTGTTGTATTGCAAATAAAGAGATGTGTATTTATATTTACTATGCTTACTTACAGCACAAAGTCAAATAGGAGTAGGAAGATTATGTTGCACCAATCTTCTGACTGGGGTGGCCTATCTGCTTTGAAAACCAGCATTTAAATGGACAACTGGAGTTAGTTGAAAATACATGACTATCTAGGATGTGTGTTTACCTTATGTGTACAGCTATTTAGTATGAAGTGAGTGTTACAAGATAAAGCATTAGAAATGTCTTCTCAGTGGTGTCAAGTCACATGTGTGGCCAGTGAGAAGACATCTGGAAAATGGATTGCTAATTAAAACTGATAGACAAGAGATAAAAGAGACCCTATATATTTGGTTGATGGAGAGATCCTGAGATAAGGGATTTGCTCAAAGTAAGGTTGTCCACAGACTGAAAGTGTGTTTTAAAATAAAGAGGTTCCCAGTTGCCAGAGAGAATGAAACAAGAGTAGTAAGTAGAAATCGTCAACCAAAACTGTCAACATAGGTTTCTTCAGTTTTTAAGTAATTCTGCCTGGCTGGCTATGTATATATGTATGTGTCATACATACAGGCCCTACCAATGGAATTATTATGTCTAGCAAAAAAGTTTAAAAAAAAAAAAAAAAATCTCCCCTGCCCCAAATTCTTTTTAGTGACAGGAGGTTTCAATTTACCTTGTAAGTTTATGCTAAATTGGTCCCTAAGTTTGTGTCCAGCCGTGTTCACATTTGTTTTTTGACCTTTTAATGATCACTGCCCAACAAAATGTGAGAGTAACTTATTCTTTGATCACCTGTTTTCCAATTTTTTTTATTAATCACCCCAATAAGGCATGCTGTCAAAAGACGCTGGTTGTTTGACGGTTTTGAATGACTAACCAGACCTTTTTTATATGTTATGTTGGCATTTTAATTCCAGTAGTGGTAAAGAAAATCTACAACACATGGCTTTTACCTAGGCTTGAAAACTGACTTCAGACATTAGTGGGAAATAAATGACTATCTCAGCCATAAGTCAATCTGTTGCTGGCAAGGCTTATTTTCTTTTTGAATGTACTTTTTAAAAAATACTTATTTAAAAATATTTTAAAAGTTATAAATATTATTAAAAGATTTTTTTCTCTAATTGCTTATTTGCAATGTGAGATAAGGTAATAAATAAACGGTAAAATAAAAAAAAGTATAGGGAAAGTATTCATGTTAGAAGTTCTTTCAGTACACAACATAGCAGAAGGCACTTACAAACAAAAACATAGTTGGTAGAATTGTATTCAATCATTTGTATTCAGGAATTATGGAATTGAGTCTGAATTCTGCAAAACAAACTATTGTTGTTGACAGCCATGAATGAATTGTCTGATGTCATTGTTATGTTGGGAAACATACCAAACGTGAACTAACAAACAAAGCCATGCCCATTCACAAATTAAGGGTGAACTTTCATTGGTTGAAACAGATCCTTATATTATCTATTTACAATGTTTCTGTATTTCTTCCCAGGCAGTTGTGGCAGAGAGTACAAGGGTGAAACCTTGTACTCTCTGCCATAAATACATGGGTGAGACCAGATTTGATGGCTTACCATATGTGAAGGGTACACACCAGCATTTATGGAATGAGGTCAAAATAATAGCCAGGGAGAAGCAATTGGGTATAGATGGCTGAAGAATGCCCACATACTATGCTCAGATAACTTAATCAGCAGACCAAGATTAACTTGTGAGAACCATTGATCAGGAAGAAGTCGGCTATACACTTGGGATTCTGTAGCTGTGGCTGGAGAGAAGCGAGCACATGCAAAACTCAACAAGAGGTCATGAGGCCAATGCAGAGGTCAGTAGGAGACAATCCCCCCCAAAACAATGATGCAAAAACCAGACATGACAGGTCTGTGAGGGGATATACATGCTCGCTCCACCTGGAACCATATTCAATATTCTAGACACCTGAGAAAGGCCATAGAGTATACGACTGAAACATTGTGAAAAACAAACAAAGATGAGAAAATTAATCTGAATAAACTACATACAATGATTAAAACAACCCTGACTAAGAAAATCCAGACAAAAATTGTGATCAAATGAATCTCTACAAATTAAGCCAAAGTGCTATAAGTGACTAAGTAGTGCCCTTATGCTGGCTACGGCTTCAGCCATTCCTGCTTGGGCTCCACATATCACATTACTACTTACTCGGCTCGTTTTGTTGGATATTTAGGCAGCTGTGGGCGGAGGTCACAGATTTTACCCCACAGGTGTTGAAACTTATAAACAGGATATCGATGAAAACCCCAAACTGCAAGGTGTCCAGAGCCAGAAACAGACACACCAGGTGTTCAGGCTGTAAAATCAATGTGGGTGTTCAAACCTGATAAAAGCGACACAGAGCGCCCTCGGAAACAGAGAGACAGGCCGCCTAGGCTGGGGGAAGACACAAGACCAGTTCCCCTATTGGGAACAGTCTGTTGGCTCTCATTATATCTCTCTCCCACTCTTCATTATCTGCCACAACACAATATATCTTATGAAATAAAAAATATACCCTCATATTGAGATTTTCCTCCCGTGGACCAAGAGGGCTATACAACAGTTTGTGATATATGAATTAGACTTAGAGGCAACAAACACCCAAAGTGGCATCACTCAGTTCACTCACAAGGGTGTTAGTGTGACGGGAACACAAACTGTCCCAGCCATAGTTTGAACTTGGCCCATCGAGTCTATTCTCCGAGCCAGTATCCCCTCCCCACCCCATGTAACATTGATTAGGTATTCAAAGGAATACAAACAATGAACACCAATTATTTTTTTACTAAGAAAATCCTGTTTCTCATTCGCTGGAATGCTCAATGAACTTTTTCCAAGTATAAATTCATTGAATAAACTTGATTATAATGAGGTGCAGATGGCCTAACAGGTAGAAGCACAGAATTGGCAAGCTCCAACTCCAGCTGAGATGGTTTGTGTTGACTTCACACTAATGACCTTGGGAAAGGCATGAATCCATCTCTTCTTTCCCCAGCTATGTGTAAAATAGCAGGGCAGACTGGGTTCTTCAGCCTTGGTTTTCAACCAGTTAGGGAGGCAGAAAAGATTGAATTTAAACTAGGAAAGTCCAACACCTCGTCCATCGCCATGATAGGCTGGACGACAGACAGAGTAGGGAGCGTGTCCCTGAAATGTACAGTTAATGGGATCTGGTGAATTGTCGACAGGTCTAGCAAACGGGAAGTGGATTGTAATAAATTGCTCAAGTTAAATAAAGTAGAATAAAAAAAAACTGATGGAGGAAATAATGTGACTGCCGTCTACACGTACATGCGACACCTCGAGTTTAAAAATAATCATGACTGGTTGGTCACTCAATAGAAACCGTCATGTGATCAACGTCTTGATAGGCTGGCAACAGACAGAGTAGGGAGCATGTTCCTGAAATGTACAGTCAAGGCAGCATGCCGTGTTGGGGATGATCAATTAACAAATTTGAAAAAGTTGTGATCAATGAATACATTACGTCTCTTGCCTTTTGTTGGGCAGGGATCACTAAAAAAGTCCAAATTTTCAAAAACGAAGTGTGAATGCTGCCGGACACAAACTAAAGGACCAATTTTTACATTGTATATTGAACCCCCCACTAAAAACCTATTTAGGGGGGAATTTTCAAAAAAACAAAAAAATGTTTGTTCTAGACATAATAAGGAGTAAATGTTTAAATGTTCAGCTCTCTATCTTCATTGATGTGGCCTGTATGTGTGATACATAGCCAGCCAGACCAACTTAAAAACTGAAGAAATCTATGTTGACAGTTTCTAATAGTCGATGATTATAATAGCCCTATTCTGTCTGTAACTCTTGCCTTAATTCCTGACAACTGACAATCACTTTTTTGCATCATTTTCAATGCATTTCTATAGTAAAATCATTAGCAATGCATTTATATTATGAATATAATAGCCCTATTCTGTCAGTAATGCTTGCATTAATTCTTAACCACTAACCATCCCTTTTTCCAACAGGAACGTGCAGGACATGCATAACATACAGATTGAATGCTGAAATTTGCTTAAATAAATTTTGTGTCAAAATTTGAAAAATTCAGTGTTTAATCCTCAAATATTTTCCCGATCACCAGAAATATTTAGTCTGTTAATGTAGAAAATAACTAAAACTTAGTAGTGGAGTAGTGGAGTAGTAGTAAAGTCAGCAGGCCACCATGAGAAAAGCCAAAATCTTACTCACATACACTGGGTGAGTTGGCGTAAAAGTACAATTGTGATTATTGTTTCATCTTTTCTTTACTACCAGAATTTGATGTGTCATGATATTTTTGAGTGAATGAAATACAACTATTTCGTCTGTGAGACAGGATATATATATATTTACTAAGCTTATTTTAAAAAAGCCGGATGCCAATCTTGGGAATAAGAAGAATGTGTTGCACCTAAGTTCCAAGTGGGGATTGCTTGCCTGCTTTGAAAATCAGCATTTGAAATTCTTGCTTTTTACCTGAGCTCGAACACTGACCTCTGACATGAGTGATAAATACACAATTCTCTCAGCCAAAAAGGCAGATCTAGAGTCAGAATATTACCTATAGGTTAGAAAGAGAGTTCACAAAGATTAACCCTGTAGATGACAAGTTTATGGGGACAATTTCTTAAATTTGACTTTGTGTTTTTTGAAGGACTATAGAGGGAGAATGGTTCATAATAGAAGGTTGCTATTGAGAAATGAAATGATCAGTATGGCACAAAGTTTATGTTGGAAAAAACATTATTATCTAATTTGCATATGAGGATGTCATTAGGTGGTGGCCATCTTGGATTTTAGAATTTTTAGTACAACTTTCTTACCATTTCACAAAAAAAACCCACTTTTTTTTTAATAGAACAACCACTGTTACTTCAGAATTATGCCAATATATGTGCGCAGATTTCTAGCTGTATTTTTATACATATCATCTGCTGACTGAGTAGGGGTGAGAGGTCGCAATTCGGCAACGGTGATGTCTAAAGGGTTAACCATTACCGAATTATATCTGAACAGAATTGATCAACCAAATGATAAGCAAATAATTCTGCTTTTAAGAAAACAATTCAATAATTCCTAACTATAATATTATCTCTGTAGACTCCTTTTCTCTCATTATAGCAATTAATTGTGTTAGCAGTATTTGCAAGTAAACATCAATCAACATCAGCAGATGCACAAACTCAGAATACACAAAAAACTGGCTACAACCACTCTACCATACATCAGAGATGTGGCAGAAAAGATCCAGGGAATAAATGGTCTGTACAACATCAGGACAGTATTCAAAAATAGTCCTACACCATGTGGATACTTCACCAAAGTAAAACACCAACTGGAAGAAAACATGACCAAGAACTGTGTGTACAATATTCTATGTAGTTGTGGCAGAGTGTACAAGGGTGAGATCAGCCACCTTCTAAAAATTAGACTTGGAGGACCACCAAAAAGCTGTAATCCATGGAGACACTTTAAAATAGGGTATGGCTGACCATGCATGGAGAGAGAGGACACACCAAACCTTTATGGAATGAAACCAAAATAGAAGACAGGAAGCAGCATTGGAGAATGATTGAAAGCATCTATAAACATACTGTGCTCATATAACTCAATCAGCACACCAAGCATAGGTATTTAGCTAGTGGGAGCCATTAATCAGCAATGAACTTGGGGTTCCAGAGACATAGCCTGAGAGATGGGAACACTGGCAAAGTTCAACATAAAATGACAATTCAATGATGCCTGGCTACTATATCATCTCAGCAGATACTTTTACACTTATTACAGCAGTTTATCTTGGTAACAGTATTTGCAAGTAAGCAGGCAACAACAGCCTAGAGGTATGAGATATTCATTCACTCTCGGATATATTTAGTGAGTGTTCACTGTTACATACCATGAAAAAACAATTAACTAATTTTGATTAATATGAAATACAGGGTCAGCAATGGATATAGAAAAACCTGGACTATTAATCTTATAATGGTACTTATAATACAATGATTTAATTGTATGAATTATGTAACAAAAGTAATAGCTTAAAGCTAATGATGATGTCATATTTTGTCATGATGATGTTATATTTTGGAACACTAATGAAAGGAATCCTTGTACAAAAGACAGTATATGCTTGGTTTATAGCCAATGGTTCTCAGGTCACATTCCTCCCCTGGTGATCCCTGGTTTCCCCAATTTCTCCCCCATTTTGAATTGTTATCTCATAATATTTTCACCATTATACATTTCTCCTCTGACTGGAATTCCACTAAAATTCCTCCTCTGAGCCAAGTGCCTCCTGTTTGAGAATCACTGATTATAGAAGATATATAAAATGGCATAGCAAGTTGAGTAATTCTGAATTTATAAATCAATAAAATTGTATTTAAAATCAAAGCTCCAGTTACACTTTGAACTAAGTATGTGTTTCATTTTGTATTTAAAATCAATTTACATTAATAACAAATATATTGACAGAAAATAGTAATCTACTTATATATTGAACAGTGAGATTTTTTTCTGTTTCTCTATAACAATGGACTCTTTGACTTTGAGGTAACAATTTTGCTGATAAAAATATCTCCTACTCACCAT
>VCCN01005667.1:6313648-6325174 GCA_006491835.1 Architeuthis dux | reverse complement strand
CAGTGGACTTATAACGGCTGATGATGATGATGATGATGGGTAAATCAACAGCCTAATGTTGAAAAAGCATTTATTTTGCACAATGAATATTTATTTTTCAACATAATCTCCTTTCCTGTCACTGCACTTCAGTGGTGAATATTAATCACAGATCAAATATTGTAAAGTGAAAATCCCAGATCAAAATTCACCTAATAACTATGTATCAGGCTACAGATTTATTAATCCACTCCACTATATCTAATAAGTAACGGAAAACTTACACTCCTGTAAATCTTATGGATACATCTGATAGGTATATATTCTTTTTCTAGGATTCCCTCAATAAGGTAAACTGTCTGTCTTTTAAGAGCCAACTCCCATTGGAGTACGACCGACCAGTGATGACGTCACAGTTTTCTTTGCATTTGTCAGCATAGTGATCTTTGCAAGTTTCAAGTCTGGCCGAAACCGGGACTTTATTCTTACAAGTTTTTATGACCATCCCCTTGACAGGAAGTCCACTGATGGGATACCTCCACCCTAATCACACAGCTTAGAGTGTACTCAATTAGCTGCTGAGTGCACAGGAAATTTGTCCTAATGAAGACTTTTCTACACCCTTCACTCATACCTGCTTGAGGATTCCCTAAATAACAAATATATAATTATGGATTTAGCTTCTGAAGAGAAGCAGTTCTTAAATTCAAACATAATTCCATTGTTGAAATTATTATCACCAACTTGACCTAGTTTTTGAAAATAAAAATGTATCTAAACTAACTGGAAGATATGGTTGCAAACTATTTTGCTATCTTAAGGTCACTTTAATGCGGGACCCCACACATTTGTATGGGTTGTGACAAAAATTGCCAAATACCAGCTGCAACTACCTCAGGCATCAGGGCATGCCCACTGACTCTACCCCTTTTAGTGCAATCGTAAGGTACTACCTCAGATTTGATATCTCCAGTGACCAGGCACACTTACCATATAAAGAATGTAGACACTATTTGATATAAATCAGCTTTAACCCTTTATGTGGCAAGTAACTATATCTGATCACCTGAGGACCCGTCAGCCACATGCAAATATTGTAGCCACAAAGACAACATAATCCGCACCAATGTGGTCTGCAAGCTTTGCAAAGTAGACTAAATAAAATTTTAAAATCAACCCAGAGGTGTTATTCCTTTTGTCAATATCAATTTTTTGTATCTATTTATTATATTGAATGTTATTCTTTAATTCTATGTTTTATTTAACTTTCTACTTTAATTTTAAATTTTAAATTTTTCAATATTTTCCATTTTTGGTCACTTTTTGGGCGGGGCACCATATATGATCACTTCATCAGAGGGGTTTTTGCCCCCATAAACAAAAACATTTCAGAAAACTTGCAACAGAAAATATCTTGTAATTAGGTCTAGTTTAACATACAAAAAGGTTGTTTTGATATCTAAAATGTTTTTAGGACTGCCCTATAAAGGGTTAATGTGACACTAATATTACATCAGCTATAATGAATAGTATCTGCATTGACAATTATAAAGACTTATTTTTATTAAACAAGAAAACACAAATAAGAAAATAGAGAAGCTGATTTGAAGTTTAAGAATTAAGAATGAAAACTAAACAATTCCCTGAAATTGGCATAAAATAATTAAGATCACTTTAAGGTAATAAAATCATATTTCTTATTGGATTGCCTAATGAAGGTACAGATGTTGTACTGATTAATAAATGTAATTTTGGTAAAAACTAAGGCTAAAAGTGTTAGGATTAACATCGTTAGAAAATAAGAGATCAGGGAGACTTAATAGAAACGTTCAAGATTATACATGGTTTGGAAGTAGTAAACCCTGATGTATTTTTTACTAGAAGGGGATACAATGAACTTAGAGGCCACACATATACGGTAGAAGCAAATAGAAGTAGATTGAATATCAGAAAAAAGAGTGGTGGGATTTGGGAATATGTGGTGCTATTAACAGATGTAAATGATTTTAAGAAGAATTATGATGTTTATTAGACCACTGCAAAAGGTTTAAGGCCCTAAACATTGTGTAAATATGATTGTTAAGATGTGTTCTTGTATACTTTTTTTCACACTAACATAAAATGTACTAAAATGTTCTAAGATTGTTCCACACTGACTTTAAAAAAAAAAATCTTTTGTTATATCATAACTAGAACATTACATGTCATACAATGTTTTTTTTAATGTTACAACTTAGCTTTCGTTTTTTCCTCTCTGCCTGTCTATTCCTCTTTGAACCAGCAAAAAACCTGTACAGAGATTTTAAAAGCAGTATAAAACCTGCTTTATTAGGTAATTTTCTTTTTTTTAATACCCTTTCATTCAAAGTTATTTTGGGATAATAAGTGCAAAATATGAACAAAAATAGAGCGTGACCAATTTAGCATTACAAAGCAACAGACACTGGTGTTTATATAAGTAGATTATAATCTTTGGATTTAAACGTTCTATGATTTATGTTTATGAGAGGACAATTGGACCATTGAGTGCTCCATGAGGTTGATTTTGTCCAACAAACATACAATTGCTAAAAAACTTTGTCTATCAGGCAATTTGAAGACATAAGAGATGAAGGCAATACCATAAAGCTTATAGATAATCAATATTGGATTACTAAACAAGTGGTTTCATCAATATTTCAATGTTTGTCATCATTGTTACAATATAGCAAAATCAAGAACAATATTCATGAATCTTGATTTATGGGGTAAAGAGAAAGAGCTCATGGTTTAGAGAATAATCGAATGTCAAATCTTTTGTTCCAATATTTAATTCATAATTTGGAGTATGACTTATCAGAGCAACTCGCCCACACATAATCACAGTATGTTCTATTTTAATATGGAGTCTGGTAAGAAGGTTAGTTCTTTGACAAATATAGCTACTGTAAACTCATGTTTATAAGAAGGTATCTGTGCTTTTATTTGAGATTATTTACCTCATACCTATGCAATTAGAATACTTATCAAAGAGTGTAATATTGGAAAAATATTAAAAAAAAATTTGTCTGGCAAATTATATTTTAGTATAAATGTATTTATTGTAAAAAAATAAATTTAAAAAAAAAAACAAACTTTTTTCCCCATTTTAGACTTCCGTACTTTCTAATTATGGATGTTAGATTTTAGCCGGAAATATCTTTTTTGTTTCCAGATTCATGGAACTCTTTGGAAATATAATTTAAAACCCGATGTGGCTTCCGCTTGTTTCTGTGTCTTTGTCTTCTCGGGTTTAGATTTGTTGAGAAGTGGAAGTCCCATCGGGTTGAAATCCGCACCTGGCTGGCTAATGCATTTAGTTGACATTTGGATTATTGACAGAACGTTGTTGGAAGCAGAGAAAAATCAAAGAGGCAGCTCACATCAAACTGTCGACTAAATGCATTAGCCAGACAATTGCGGATTTCAACCCGATGGGGCTTCCACTTCTCAACCCGACAAGACACAGACACAGACACAGAAACACCCAGGCCATGTGCTATAAGGGTTACCTCCCTTTAAACATAACTTCTGTTTAACCCATCACACTCGGATTTTACACCTGAAGAAGGCCAAAGAATGGATCGACCGAAATGTGTTTACAATACAAATAACAAGAAGGAGTTCAATCGTCTGAAGAACCATTTGAATGTAGCTTCTTGTTTGTTAATTGAATATTGATACCTACAAGCAAGTTTTTTTTTCGGAGTTACTTACATCCTCTCCTGACTATAGAAAAGTATAGAATCTATTATAAACAAAAATGGAGGATTAGTATAATAGGAGAGCATTGTATAAAACCGAACACTACTTTATGTCCACTCTACCAATGCTTATTTGTTAATCAAATATTGATTACCTACAAGCATGTTCTTGGGAGTTATGGATAGAAAACATACAATCTATGATAACCAAAAAATTAGGAATTAGTATAATAGTAGAGAACAGTGTAAAACTGATCCCCCACTTTATATCCATGCCATTCTTGCTTATTTGTTCATCAACTATTGGAGTGGTCACCAATCTGGGTTTGTAAGAACATAAAGGGTTTGTGAAAATAAATTAGTGGTTCGTGAGTAAGGTTTGACAGAGAAGCTTGCTCAAAATTGTTAATATTAGGTAAAACATTAATAACACATAAAACATTTTGGTTTTGATAAAAATTTCATTTTGTGAAAAATGTCGAAACATTTTTCTGCTCTCCGGAGATTGTTAGGTATTGTTTATATTAACTTTCATTATTAATTTACAGCGTGTTATTTTTATGAAATAGTATAGTTTTTAATAAAGGAAAATGAAAAGATGTGTACGTGTATATACTTTCTATTATAAAGTTTAAGAGTTCTTTTTAAGTGTTGCAGTAATATTTGGGGTTTGCCATTTTTAGTATCTTTTTTTATGTGTTTTGGCGTTTTTTGTCCATTTTTGGCTATTTAAAAAAAAATTTAGTGCTTTTTTAGCAACACTGAGCACTTCTGCATGCGGACCCCCAGACTTAATGGATGCCCCCCCCCTACTTGCTGTACCCTGGTGACGGGCCTGGTGAACCATAAAATCCATTTATAGTCAAGTGTCATTAAAGTTGTTTTATAGAATTAGAACATTTTTAATACATTTTTTAATTTTATTTTTATTAGATGAAATATTTTGAATCATTATTTTAATTTTATGACTACCTTTTACCTTTAATGATCATTTTTTAAATTTTTATTTAGCTGTGTATATAACTCATGATACCACAGGGGTGGTTTATTAAAACTTTCATTGACATTACATATGTAGTGATACAACAAATTTTCGTAGGGGAAAAATTAAACAATAATCAGTTTATTTTAACACTGACTGCATTTGAGCTTTGTATAAGTTGATAAAGTTTTGGCTTTTCTTATCTCTGCACACTGACTTTACTGCTACTCCACTTCATGTTCTGGACTAACAAACTAACTATTTTGGTAGTGATGAAAAAAGGGATTGTCAGAGGTCGGGAATCAATGCAAGCATTACTAACAGAATAGGGCTATTACAAGTATAATGTAAATGCATTGCAAATGATTTTACTATAAATATGCATTGCAATTGATTTTACAATATAAACATATAGCAAATAATCTTACTAAAAAATGCATTGAAAATCAGGAAGAAAGGGATTGGTCAGGAATCAAGGCAAGCATTACTAATAGAATAGGGCTATTACATGTATAATGTAAATGCATTGCTAATGATTTGACTATAGAAAATTTGCAAATGATTTTACTATAGAAACACATATAATAAAAATAATTTTACTAAAAATGCATTGAAAATCAGGAAGAAAGGGATTGTCAATCATGAATTACTGAAAGTATTATTGATTGAATAGGGCTATTATATGTATAATGTAAATGCATAGCTAATGATTTTTGTATTTAAAAAAACCTTTCTGGAATCAATGCCAATTTAAAAATATGATAACTTCAATCAATCTCACCTAACTTTTTAGCCCTTCTCCCTAACAACAATCTATATAATTTATTAGAAACCGTCAACCAAAACTGTCAACATAGGTTTCTTAAGTTTGACTGGATGGCTATATGTATCACGTGTACAGGCTGCACTAACAGAGCTAGAGGGCTGAAAATTTAAACATTTAGTACTTATTATGTCTAGAAAAAACGTTTTTTGTTTTTTGAAAATTCATCCCAAAGTAGGTTTTTAGTGAGGGATTCAATTTACAATGTAAGTTTATGATAAATTGGTCCCTTAGTTTGTGTCCGGCAGTGTTCGCACTTGTTTTCTTTAATAATTCTGACTTTTTTAGTGATCAAAACCAACAAAAGGCAAGAGAAGTAATTTATTCATTTGATCACCCCTTATTCCAATGCTGCCAAAAAAACGTTGATCATGTGATGTTTTCTATTGAGTGACTGACTAATCACACCTGTCTTATCAGCTAAAAATTCTTGTTGACAAGGAAAGATAACTCTAATCTTCTTGCATATAGTTGTCCGCTTGCATATAGTGGGTGTTGCATATATTGGGCTGTGCGTGTCCAACATTGCTCAAAACTTCTGAGTAACAAGTCATTCTATCATGAAACTCCAAGTTTATCTGGTGTTTACGACCGGACTTCCTAAAGCTTTCACCTCTCTTATCTACTGTTATCTTCTAACAACTTGTCTGTTCCCACCAAGCTTTATTTTATCCACTGCCTCATTGTAAAGTTGATCTGTTTATTTGAAACTCTCAACATAGGTTTCTTTCAGTTTGCAAGTTGGTCTGGCTGGCTGTGTATGTATTATGCATACAGGCCGCACCAATGGAACTAGAAGGCTGAAAATTTAAACATTTATTCCTTATTATGTTTAGAAAAAAACTTCTTTTTTTTACCCCCACCCCACCCAATAGGTTTTTAGTGGAGGGTTCAATGTGCAATGTAAGTTTATGCTAAATTGATCACTAGTTTGTGTCAGTTATTTTATTTGTTGAAAATTCAGACATTTTTAGTGATCACTACCCAACAAAAGGCGAGAGAAGTAACTTATTCATTGATCACCCCTTTTCCCAAATTTTTAATAAATTAAAATTTAATGGCATGCTGCCAAAAGACATTGGTCATGTGACAGTTTCTATTGAGTGACTAACTAGACCTGTTAGTATTCATTTTTGAATAGTACTTCTTTCATCTTAGTATTACACTACTAATCCCCTAGAACCTGAAAAGTACCCCATTCAGCAAAAATAAAACATGGAGTAGGCTGGAAGGAAAGAGGGTCACCACTGGCTTTAAACAGGTAGGTGGAAATAGGATGTCTGGACCTTACAAGTTAAAAATTAATAAGTGGGCACAAATTATTTTTTTTTCCAGGGTTGTGACTGACCTAGGCTCAAATGTGCTCAGGCCGCTATACTGTCAAGTTACACCTCTGAGGGGACAGCAGACCACAACAGTCAGCACACATCTGCTTCTGTTGGAGTATCCAGGATCTGTGCTTAAAGTTGCAGATGGCCATACTGTCCTGATTCTCCTTCAAAGGGTTGGTAGAACTCTATAGCCAGCTCAGGCATCTACCAAATATGGAATGTTCATATCCTGTGGTTTAACAACAGGTAAACCTTACCGTCGGAACATCCCCACAAAGGGGTGGCAGACCTCCATAGCTCGCTCAGGCATCTGCCAGAAGAACACTACTGTCAGACCCACAACCTATGGGCTCTGCTCCTATTCGGGCCACTCCGATGCTCCATAGGATTCAAAGCCTTGGTTTAAAGGGTGGGGATCGGCCCTGGGCAAGTCACACTTCACCTTAAAACTTTACTGTTCAGGCTGGAGGGTTATTCTGCACACAGGCCCCGCCATCTATGGTTCTTCTGCTGTGGAAAACACCCCACAAAAATCTTTGCTCACAAAGCCAAGCCATTCATTCATTCAATATTAGATGTAGTAGTATTTAAATTTCTTAGATGAAACATTGTTAATTATTATTAATTTTTGACAAGTATCTCTTTCATCTTATTTTCACCGTTTTTTTTTTTATTAAACTAGTATTAGATGTAATAGTCTACAAATTTCTTTGATGAAGTATTGTCAATTATTAATTTTTGACTAGTATATTTTCCTCTTATTTCTGTTGCTCTTTATTATACTAATAGTATTAGATGTAATATTACACACATTACTTAGATGAAGAATTGTCATTATGATTAATTTTTTACTAGTATTTCTTTCATCTTATTTCTGTTGCTTTTTATTGCAATTCCCAGACTGTCATTTTATGATAATAAGCAGCAAGGATTCGAAATGAAGAATAAATCTCCAGCAAGATTCAAACTTGCATCGGAAATAAGATGAAAGAAATACTAGTAAAACATCTAACTGCAATTGAAAAAAATATCTGTGTGCACCACAATTACTCGACAACTGGTGTAATATTATGAGGGGTGGAGGGACTTAATTAGAATTTTAATAATTTTTTAGTAATTAAATTCTTTTAATAAAATGTCAAATACATGTGTGTGTAATATTATTATGGGTGGTTATAAACCAGATTGAACACAATACAGGTTTTATGTATGTGTGTGTAGGCACGAACATGTGTGTGCATGATTTTATCTATGTATGATCTTGTGCTTCAAGGACACGGTTTATTCTCAGGCTTAAGTGTGGAAATCAAAAACACTTGTGTATGTCATAAGTCAAATAAACATAGCAAAAATACAGACTGACCGGCTACAAATCCCAGTCTAAGGAAAAGACACACTTATTAAAAAGATTAGGAAGATAAGAAGGGATTTGCGAAAAGATCCCATGTTAGTTAGGTCCCCTATGAAGAGATTAAAATCTAGCTGAGTGGCCATTTGAAAAACATTAAAGAAGATAGTGATTTTGATATAGATGATTGATTAAAGCCAGAGGATATTATGAAAGACATAGGTACAAGAAGAGGAAGCAAGTAGGAGAGGGGTTAGGTATGCATAATAGAGGAGAAGGAAGAAAAATAAAGAAAGAATGAAAAGATATGGGAGCTAGAGACAGGGAATGACGAAAAGGGATATACAATCTGTAGATATACATAGGACCAGCTTGAATCTAAAGACAGTTGGGAGTCGAGACGGGCGAGGCCGTTGGCTGCTTTGGCCTGTCTTGCAAATGCGTACATGATTAATTAGGCGTAGCGAACAAGACGTATATAGTGTCTTCCTCTATCCATTTTTGGCGTCTATGTCTTTCTTAGCCTCCCTCTCTCTCACACATTTTGTCTCACTGAGGACTGTTGTGATTTGGAAACTATTCGGTATGTCCACCATTTTTTATTAAATTTGACTCGTTTTTACCTTCATCCTAATTTTAGTTGCTTTTATACAACTTATTAATTCGGGCCACTGTATCTATGGCAACGAATAACACTTACAGTAACAATTTTGCTGATAAAAATATCTCCTACATTTGAAACAACGGACTCTTCACTGAAACAAGTTCAGTGGTTTCCTTTCTAAATTATTTCATAGAAATTCAAATATATCTGAATTCTTTCACGAGTATTAACTAGTTAATAATAATTGACACTGCTTCATTTAATAAATTCAAATAAGACAGGTCTGGTTAGTCACTCAATAGAAACCATCACGTGACTAACATCTTTTGGCAGCATGTCATGTTAGGGGTGATCAATTAAAAAATTGGTAAAAGAGGTGATTGATGAATAAATTACTTTGCCTTTTATTGCATCACTAAAAAGTCTAAATTTAAAAAAAACCACCGTGAACGTTGCTGGACACAAACTAAGGGACCAATTTAGCATAAACTTACATAGTAAGTTGAGCCCCCCTAAAAAAGCATGGGGGGGGTTAAAAAAGAAATTGTTTTGCCTAAACATAATAAAGAATACATGTTTAGATTTTCAGCCTTCTAGCTTCATTGGTATGGACTGTACGTGTCATAGATACATAGCTAGCCAGAATCACTTAAAAACTGAAGAAACCTATGTTGATAGTTTGGGTTGACAGTTTCTAATTACTACTAATACGACTAGTCTATGTGAATAAAGATAATGGCATATCGGGTATCTAAGGAAAATATAGAATGAAAGCTACCTGGTTAGATATGAGCTTCTGTAACCATTGGTCTTTGTGGTCTAATCAGTAAGGCAGCTGCCCAGACAGGCAGGTTTCCATGATTATTTTTTATTTAGATACCATGGAATTTTATGCTTCTGATTGTCAAAATCCAGTAAACAGAGATAATGAACGAAATATGCTAACAGAAATACTTATTTTGTCTTGGAACAAAATTTAGAAAAGTCAAAAAAAACTTTGTTTCACAACATTCATGCTTCACACTTGAAAGTGAAAACTGAAGAATTAGTGATAGAATTATTGTGAAACTTACTTCTTGTATGGTCTAGATCAGCTATTCTCAACGGGGACCATATGGCCTCCTTGGGGGCCCTGGAACATGTGAAGGGGGCCATAGACTGAAATAGTAATAAATGAATTTCTATCTATCTGCTCATGTTGCATCCATATTTGACGGGGGGGGGGGCTCTGGAGAAGGGCCTTGAAAAAGGTTGAGAATGGCTGGTCTAGATAATTTATCAATAAATATTTCACCATGAATTCAATTTCCCTTGTTGGGATATTCACATGCACATGGAAGTGACATAAGCACAGGTATTTATCAAACCATATCCTTAATTATCTCTTACACTAGTCCTCAACATTACCACTGATAAATAGGAAAATGAATTACATTTAGAGAAATACTACCTCAGCTTATCACACACCTGGCAACAAGACTTTGGGTACCCAACAGAGTATATAATCAAGATAAAATGTAACCTGTATGTGTCTTTATGTGTATTTTTAGTGATTGTTTTCTAAGCAACAATAATAAAGTAGAACGTACTGAAAGAGCACATATCTCTGCCAACACCAGACACTAACAAAAAAACAGATACAAATCAGGGGAGGTAATTGTGTAAGTTTTGATTTTCCATATTTCGGACTATTGTCTTAATGATATTTTCTACAGTTTTGAGAAGGGTCATTAATATTCAAATGCTTCTTCGGACAATTGAATTACTTCTTGTTGTTGGTGTTGTTAACACAACATTTCAGACAATCCATTCTTCGGCCTTCTTCAGGTGTAAAATCAGAGTGTGATGGGGTAAACAGAAGTTATATTTTTAAAGGTTAACAACACAAACAACAAGGAGTTCAAACATCTGAAGAACCATTTGAATATTGTCTTAATATATGAAAAAATATCTCTCAATCAAAAAAGTCCCTGGATCCACCCCAAAATGTAATCAATTCTTCCTTAGTTCATATCCCACATTTTTACAAAATGGCACTGAAATTCATTGAGAACTATTGGAGATATGGTGTGAGAAAACATGAGTGAATACATATAAATATATGAAAAAAATGTCTCTCAATCGAAAAAAAAAAATTGGTGTATCTGCCCCAAATTTTAATCACTTCTTCTCTAGCCCTTGGTCCACCCTTCAACAAAATGTCATTTAAATTCATTGAGAACTTCTGGAGATACTGTGTGGACAGACAGACAAACATGAGCGAATACATATACCTCTTCCACCTTTGTTGACAAAGGTAAAAAAAAGTGCACATATCAGCAGTCAATGAGCTCTTTACCAGACCCAGCCAGGTTTTGCAATAATCTATATACCAGCACTCCCTGCATAGCTGTTGACAAACTTGAACAAAGGTAGAGACAAATCCAGAGATACAACCACCACCCAATTTGTATTCTTCCAGTCTTGATATTTTGCATATGAAGTTAGAGTGAGGACTGATGAGTCACAACATGACATCCCACACACTGCAATGTCTTTAAAAATAATAATTTAACAAAAGAAACACTCCAACTAAAGAGGTTGAACATTAACATTACTAACACTAAAGAAACTTAGTATCAATGTCAAAATATAAATATTTCAGTCAAGGGAAACTAAAACATTGTACATATCACCAAGAACTACTGCAATACAAAGTCATGAACTTAACATATTATATATATATATATATATATAT
>VCCN01005667.1:6298409-6313037 GCA_006491835.1 Architeuthis dux | reverse complement strand
GGATAAATTACAATCCACATCAATACACTGGTCATATATATACATATACACACAACAAGGGTGGAACAATAAGTTTGTAGCTGGTCCTTGTTATTGGCTGAATTTTGATCTGAAATTTTCACTGTATAATGTGATTGATGGAGAAGCATTGGGTTAAATGTATTGACAAGGAAGGAGATTATGTTGAAAAATAAATATTTGTAGTGTAAAATAAATGTTTTTATCATTAGGCTATGCAGTTATTGATGTATCTATGTAAGTAGTATATAAAATGAAAATTGTACACCACATACTTGTACACACATGCACATGTAAGCAATATATAAATTGGAAAAAAAAATCACCGTTTTTATGATGTGTTATAAATTCATAGTTATAAACTTTACATTTTTTATAATGTAAGGTTGTTTATAACAATGATTTTATAACAATGATTGTAAATTGTTCCAATTTTTATATCGTTTGCTTAATGTTATCAACCTGTTATTGTTACCTAAAAGACCTTTTCCCAAAGTGATCACAATAAAAGGCCTCCTTTATATATACAGTAAACCCTCACTATACCTGTGTGGCAGTGGGCGGTCGTCAAAGTTTGTTGTACCCGATGATTGCCCCTCGTTCGGTAAGTAAGAAGTTCAGTAGTTTCGGTAAATCCAAAGGCAGTTCGGTTGCCCAGTTTATCTGTGAAAGGATTCACAGCTTCAGTGTTAGCATTCAGCATCTCTCCGGTTATAGCTTTGTTGGCAATGCCATGTAACCTCCTGAAATGTCACAGCCAGCCATCACTGCACTTGAAATAATCATGGACTAAACGAGCAGCCAGCCTCTTTGCAGCATGCTGAATATCCAAGCCTCGAGTTGGCATTCCATCAGCTTGCTTCATCCAGACTTTCAAAGGGTAGCTTCCTCGACCTAAATAATTCTGTGCCCTTAGGTCTAAACTCCAGCTTCTTCACTTGTCCTTCGCCTTCAGAATGTGGTGAGCACAGAGCGAAACACGTGTTGACGTGAATAAGTATCCAAGGAGACCACGCCGTAACCACGCATGCACGTGCCAGAATTCCTTCACATCAACGTATGCCATCGGTGATTGGTTCTCGCATTTATCAAATTTTGTTCGGTAAATAAGAAGAAAGTTTATTATTGTCTACGTGTTCACTAAATTTATGGTCCACGTGTTCAACGCATTTATATGGTCCATTTGTTCACTGCATTTATCGAACTTTGTTCAGTAAATCCGAAGTCAGATCAGATGGATCCACGAGTTTGTTAAAGCCGAAATTCATTATACCAAGGGTTTACTGTATATATGTGTGTGTGTGCATGTGTGTATCTGTATGTAGGGACATCAATAAGTCTGTAGCTTAATAATGAAAAAAAGCATTTATTTTACACAACAAAATAATGGCAGCATGCCATCTCTTCCTGTCTCTCCGATACCCCAGTCTCTTGTATCTACCACCACTCCAACATCAGATGACTCAGCCTAACATAGAATCATCACAATTCTTTTTGTCTGGGAACACTCAAAAATTTTTCCCATTAGAATTAATGGTAATTGCTTCTTTCCTTTAAGCGATTTCAGCTTCCGAAAGGCTTTTATAGGAACGTGATTTTATAGGAACGCGATTTCGGCTTACAAAAGGCTTTTATAGGAATGCTTTACTTTCGGTTAGCAGGGGAAATTTGTATATGTTTAACAGGGGAAATTTGTATATGTTTAACAATGAAAACAAATTGACTCAGTGAGAATATCAGCATATCTGCTAATTAAACTGTATGACCTCTGTGTTTAACAGCGGAAAATAGAATTAAGGAATAAATCTCAAATCTTGTCTGATACGGGCAGCATCAGAGTTCAAGTGACAGTAATCGCAGCTCAACAACAGACTCAAAGGCTGTTGATCATCATTTAATGAGCTCAAACCAGAGAAAATGATGTTTGATTCAACTCCCACTAATTAGCTCTAATCCAGTTAACAAGATACAGTTTGAGAGCAGCCAAGGAAAAGAACATTTGCCAAATTGTTTAAGGTGGGTTTGGCACAAAACCTCAATGTATTAATTGTAAAACAATTACTAGGAAAAGTGGACCATAAAAAGCAACTTCTCCTTAAATGCTTTTCATTGTACTTAATATATCAATGTGGTTAATGAATGGATTATGCACAGCAAATATCTTCAGGATTTATTACTAATTTTCTTTTATCTATGTACCATATGTACTAGTGTAAAAGTCAATCTTGTGTATAATTCGACCGTTGATTTTTAGTCAAGGAATTATTAATTTATGCCTTGAGTATAGCTTGACTTCAGTGTTTTTTTTAATACATATTAGAAACTGTCAATATAGGTTTCTTCAGTTTTTAAGCTGGTCTGGCTGGCTATGTATGTATCGTGCAAACAGGCCACACCAATGGACCCAGAAGGCTGAAAATTTAAACATTTACTCCTTATTATGTTAAGAAAACATTTTTTTTTTGTTTTTTTAAAATTCCCCCCGTAAATAGGTTTTTAATGGGTGGTTCAATTTGCAATGTAAGTTTATGCTAAATTTAGCATTTTTAGCAATCACGCTTATTTTTTTGTTGTTTTTTGAAAAAATAGGGTTATGGGGGGGGGTTCAATTTGCAATGTAGGCTTATGCTAAATTGGTCCCTTAGTTTGTGTCCAGCATCATGCACGCTTATTTTTTGAAAATTCAGACTTTTATTTTACTCTTGAATTAGAAACTGTCAACACAGGTTTCTTCAGTTTGTAAGTTGGCTGCCTGGCTATGTATGTATTGCACATACAGGCTGCACCAATGGAGCTAGAGGGATGAAAATTTCTCCTGAAAATAGGTTTTTAGTGATGTGGGAGAGCTGTTCAATTTGCAATGTAAGTTTATGCTAAATTGATCCCTTAGTTTGTGGGTGGGTGTGTTATTGATAGCCTAAGTGTGCTGTTGGTTGGATTTATCTACCAGCCTGGTGGTGAGCACATCTGGCCTCTCCAACCACCAAGCATTCACATTTGTTTTTTGAAAATCCAGACTTTTTTTTAGTGATCACTGCCCAACAAAAGGTGAGAGAAGTAACTTATTCACTGATCACCCCTTTTACCAATTTTCTAATTGATCACCCTGAACATGGCATGCTGCCAAAAGACATTGGTCAAGTGACGGTTTCTATTGAGTGACTAACCAGACCTGTTAATTTATGCCTTTAGTATAGCTTGGCTACATACGTTCCGCTTTTACAACCATTGTGTTCTCATGTGGACTTATGATTAAGCAAGTATCCAAAACCTGCATTTCAATTATTTGGGCACTTGCCATTCATCGGATCGCTTTGCAGCCTTTTGCCTAAGTTCAAAGTGTAGTATCTGTTCTTCAAAACCGCCATGGCCTCAAAGTTCAGAGAACCGTGACCCTTCGGGAGTCCTTGTGGCATGCTCGGGTATCGTCCTGGGAGAAATTGCACAGGATATCTTGGCCAGCTGGTCGGGAGGCGATCACCATTAGCATGCTCAGGATTCGTCCTGAGCTTTTAGGATCTCCCCACTTATCCCATCCTCGTGGCATTTGTCTCAGTGACAGGGATTTGGGATTCTCTCCCCTCAAGTTTCTAGTCATGGAGACATGGGTCACCCCCCCACTGAATCCGGCACTAAATGACCCACCATGGGTCAATGTGCCGTTAAATAAAAATAACTAACTTGCCATTCATCTTCAGGATTTATTAATGCACTTCTTTTATCTATGTACCTTATGTATTCGTGTATAAGTCAATCTTGTATATGATTGGACCATTGATTTTTAGCCAAGGAATTATTAATTTATGCCCTAAACTCTGAGGCATAGTTTTAAATTTTAAAGCAAAATAAAAGTACAACTGGTTTAATCTGACTACAATTACATTTCTAACTACTATTACATTTCTAACTACTATTAGCACTCAGTTAAAATAATCATTCTGTGCATATATCATACACGTTGGTGTCTTCATCTGCTAAAAAAAATGATCACAGCTGTGAAAGCAAGTGTATATATCAGTCAAATTCCAGTTCTTTTTAAAAGCAAGAAATCAAAATTAATTAAAACCTGTTGAATGAGAAACTAGCAGAGGTAACTGGCCTATAAATATCTAAAATGAATACAACCACATGAGTTCACTATACTTTGTATTAATTGCTTCAAAAAGATGCTGACGATCTTCAGTTGATCGAGGAATGTTAATTCTATCAGAATTGTTGGAAGCAACAATTAAGAAAATAGTTCTATTTTGCCATTATAAAAATTCTCAAAAACAAATATAAATAAACAAATATAGGACCTAAAATATAAATTCTATTCTTACAATTTTTAAAAAATTTTCTGGGAAAAAAATCTTTTTTGCAAAATACTCCTACACCTAATTTACATGATTACTGTATGTGAATTTTTTTTAATCAAGAACATTGGTATTGAAAAATACCAATTGCATCTTTTATTCCAATTCATGCCTTTCCCAAGGACATAGTGCGAAGTGAACACAGATTATCTCAGTCAGAGTTGGAACTCGGCCCACTGATTCCATTTTCCATACTGCTAACTGCTTGGCCACAGACACCTCCACTGATATTTTTTAGAAATAAATAAATGTTTACATACAATACATAGATACCTACAATATGGGCACTTCCAGTTTATCAGATGTCGCTTAAAAAGATGTCCCTTTTTGCAGTTTGGCTGGAAATAGCAGTTTTTATCCTCAATTGACCTCTAGTGATCTCAGAGGTCAGTGTCACATATCCTATATTCATCCTTGAGCCACGTTACCCTTATAGACTAATTTTCAGGCCCCAGCAACTAGCTGACTATTACACATACAACCAACTAAGCAAACAAGTTTGGCCGGAAATAGCAGTTTTGACCCTCAATTGAACTGTGGCAACCTCTAGTGATCTCAGAGGTCAGTGTCACATATCCTATATTCATCCTTGAGCCAAGTTACTCGTATAGACTAATTTTCAGCTCGCAGCATCCAGCCAGCTCTGACACATACAACCAAGCAAACAATCACTGGTGTTATATTAATAGATGTACAAGCCAGTTTCCATTGTAATAAATGTTATGTTGCACTTAGTTTTTATTTAATTCCACCAAGTTTAAATATTAATGCATCATTTCTGGTTTTTCTGGTACTTTTCCAGGTAGATAAAAGAATGAAGAGGTCTCAATGGGACTTGAGATAACACAAGTCTAGATTTGAGCATTCTACAATATACCATTGGTAATGAGGATGAGACCCTGGTGCAGCAGAAATATATACAATCATGGCCAGAAACAGACACTCCATGGTCAAGGTCACACATCAAGGGTAATTATAATCTAGTCCTAGTCCAGTAGCCAGAGATTTTTATTTGACAAAAAAACGTTGTTTTCCAGGTTCAGCATCCCTGAAGAATCTTTGGCCTTCTTTTTGAACAAAGTATTTGAAGTACACATGGCGCAAGAATTTCCTTTCTCTTTTCATCAAATTTGACTAGTTTTTAACTTCATCCTAATTTTTAGTTATTTTTATAGAACTTATTAATTCGGGCCACTGTTTCTATGGCATCGAATAACAGCGCAATCGGAAACAAAGAGTGGCAATCACCGAAGGCTTACTCTTTATTTCTGATTGCACTGTTATTCATCGTGAGAGGCTGACAATGGACAGAGTAGAGAATGTGTTCTGAAATGTATGGTTAATGGGGGCTCTGGTGAAGCTTCAACGGGCCTAGCAAGCCGGAAGTAGATTATATTAAATTGCTCAACTAAAATAAAAGGAGAATAAAAAACGGATGGGCAAAATAACGTGACTGCTGTCTCCACCTCTCCATGAAAACTCGAGTACAAGCGGGAGATTGAACGCCCCCCCCCAAAAAAAAACCTGTTCCTTGAATAACTGACATTCAACTTTTCCCTGCATTCAAAACATAAGAATTTTGATAAAATCACACATGAACACATTTAACTCAATATTTCATTAATTAAAAAATTGAAACAGGAATATTCAAATCTGAAGTTATTTCATTTGTTTACTCAAAGCAAACACTTTTTTCCCAACGTAATATCCTTCCTTGTCAATGCACTTAATGCAGGGCTGAATAGCGATCACATTGATCGAATATTATACATTTTAGAACAAGATTCAGCGAAAGAATATCCTTGGTAGTTTGGAAATTTTGGAGCAGAGGTTTAAAGGCAGTGTTCAACAAATTTAAAACATCAACATGAAGCAAAAAACAAAAAACAGAAAAAAAGATAAAAGATATTTACAGTAGAATACTTCCGCCATATAACCATTTCGGTAGGATTCATCTTGCCAGGAATGGTAATTCCAAGAGTGTAGTTTGAGTATATTTATAGCATCATCAGCATGTTCAGTTAAAAATCAATCATATCCCATTTTGTTGTGTGTCATTATTTATAAGTTTAAATGTTATTAATTCATCATTTTCAAAACAGAAATTTGAAGTTGGCTTTCTTGAATGATAACCGTCAAATGAAATGTATCAAATTATTTTTTAATTAAGAGCTTTGATGCAAATATTTAGAACAACGTAGCGTTTCCAAAGAAATATTAAGTGTATAATTTTCAGTTATTTTTATCTTATTGCCTTTTTAAAAATTTATGCAAAAATATTCGATATAAAAGTACCAAAAGTAATTCAATATGCAGGGAAGATGGATTTAAAAAAGATTTTTCTTGGAGTATCACTCTCCCCCCAAAAATGTAAGAAACAGAATTTAATGTTGTAACTTAAAACTGGCAGTTGTATAACAGTTAACATAGGTAAACTTTTACATACATTTATAGGTATTTAACTTTAAAATCAAAGTTTAATCATCTCTGAAGCGATACAGAATGCTATAATAAAATAATATTGGATGTTTTTTGTCTGACACCATATGAAGATATTAAAATGTGCACTTAGAAAAGACCAATAGCCTAATAAGTATTAATGTGCCCATTCAGCACTTACAAATATAGATGTTACCCATGTCATTGTGACCTATTTTGTTTTTCATTGAACTGTGACAAAATAAATACACATGGTCAAACCAGAAAAAGAGAGAAAGCTCACATCACATGATAGTCAGATCTATTATGATTTTGTAAGAAAACATTGCATATAATCAGTTGAAAGAATCAGTAAATGTCAAACCAATGATCACCCTATTATTTAGCAATAAAGAGAAATTAGTGAGAGATTTAATAACAAGCACTGTGATAAAATCTACAATTTGATTAATGCTTGTAAAAAGAAGAAATAGTGAATTCTGATCAAGTTTTGAAATATTTGTATATGTTAAATGCATTAGAAATGTTCAAATTTGAATGGCCATGCATTAATAACTGACCAGTTTGCTTATTTGAATAAAATAATTGTTTTCATTGGATCAATGATTTTATATAATCAGATAAATAACTGATGAATGTCAAGGCAATTATTACATAAACTGGAAAAGCAGTTACAATACTTATTGTATTTAATGAAAATACATAATTATCTATTTCACTACAGGAAGATTTTATAGAATTTATTTTCTTTCTTCAAAGTAACTTTGCCAACAGCCTTAATGAAAGTGAAATAAGTCTGCTTTTCCCAGAATTGAAAATGTGAGTAATAAAAGATATTAAAACGATGAGAAAGAGAAAGAGAAAACAAAAAAGAAGAATGACCTCAACATAAATCTGTGTGATAATCTGACACAATTCAGTTGTGGTTATTTAATCCTTACCACACTGTGGATAATCTGGACTAGAGTTTGGCCTTGTGTAAAAAAAAAAAAAAAAAAAAAAAAAAAAAAAAAAAAAAAAAAAAATGTTCTGTTTTTAAATATAAGTGCTTTAAAACTTCCGCTTAAAGTACAAGCATGAGAAACCTTTTCCAGTTAACCAGCTGCTGTTAGTGAGCACGAAAAAATGGTAATGTTTAAGATCTTTATGATCTTTAAAAGGTTTGACAGGGTAATTGAAATTTTAAAATTGCTGAGAATCCAAAATGAAAATTAAAAGGAACTGTGTTGAGGGGTTAAATATCCCAGATCCCAGATATTCCTCTCCTCAGTTGATGGGAAAGGATACAAGTTTCTCAGGGAAACTGGCATTTACAAAACACATTGATTTCCTTTGATACACAGGAGGAAAACAAATTCAAATCAAGTGGTAATCAAACATATCTCCAAACAGTCAGAAATAAACAAGATGAATTATAATGGGATCCTCTGATCTGGTCCTCGTTGCCAGTAGATTAAATAATAAATATTTCGTATATGAGGATCCTTGCTTGACGATTGTTACCGCACGCATGTATTTGTGTCATCTCCCAGCAGCTACAAAGCAAGCCTGGCCGCTAGCTTACCTGTAGCTGCAAACAAATAGAAAAGGACAGGGCCGCCGCAACTATACTGATGTCCCATTCGATAACACTGAGCTAACGACAACAGCAGCACAGGTTGGTGTTGGGTGACACTTACCTCAACACACACCTGTCTCCCTACCGACTGATGGTGACACTAGCTGGGTTTTCTGTTAAGGTGGTTGGCTTGACAAACAGATAACAACACTTGCAGTGGTCCTCAAGTATTAATTAACTCGACTTTTTCAATCTCCTGTCGCCATGTTGACAACAATAGAAAAATATGAGGTTGGACAATGGAGTAATTATTGAAGCCACACAACAAGGTTAAAAGTTTTGGATAAAAATTCAAAATTGAATGTGTCATTTAGTGTAGCCCCCCCGAATACAATGACCTGGTCTGGCTTTTTCTCATATCACACGACACAGGTAACTGCATTGACAGGTGTGGTGGTGGGTCAGTGGCGATCATTGCTAGTGGTGGTGGGTGTGCCATAGTTACCTTTAAATGTACTTAACTGGACAAAAGTGCCCCCAATGAGCAGACGATTTCAATTTTATGGGGAAGCGAAACAAAAATAAATATTACGGTAAAGCCTCGATTTAACGGACCCGGTAGTGTATTCAACGGACTTTTTTCATGAATATTCCGTTTTATTTGTGCGTATTTGTGTTTAATAAAATATTGTAAATTACCTTTCATTTTTCTTTTATAATAACTAATATTTTTAAAATTATGCCTAAAACAAATCTTATTTATGAGAACATGGGTCTCCTTGATAGATTTTAGAAAAGACTTTTGGGTCACCGCCAAAAAAGGCTAACCAGGGAACCACTGAACTACACTATCAAAAGGTTGAATAAATATTACATGTTTTTTATTATGATTTAATAATTTAAAAAGGCTAACCACTGAACTACACTAAAAGGTGAGTAAATATTACATGTTTTTTTATTATAATTTAATAATTTAAAAAGGCTGAACTACACTAAATGTGAGTAAATATTACATGTTTTTTATTATGATTTAATAATTTTATATTTTACAGCACTGTATATTGTATTAATGCTTTTTGTACATTAAAAAAGTAAAGAATGGCCTCCATGGTAACATTCGGATTTAACGGACTTACGTCATTAAGGTACATTCTTTCTCCACTATTAGTCCGTTAAATCGAGGGTTTACTGTATAACATTTTGTCTAGTTTTTACTTTTCTTCTTTATTGTTACTTTTTATCACAACACTCCGGTCATTTTTATATTCTACAAGGTTTATGTAAGCAGCATGGATAAAAAACAAATGAGTTGCCTTCAACGAGATTTGAACTTGCATCCCAAGCCGAGCATTGCAATTAGAAAGTAACAAAAAGAGAAAACTGGTCACAAAATAACAACAACAATACATTGTATAAGAAATTCTGACAAATATAAATGTAAATCTGAATTTTTTATATCGTGGAGCCGCTTAGCTGAACATTTCATTTCAAAATGACTGCCAGTGATAATGTCCAAATCAATTTTCCTATCAGTAATGGATATAATATGATATTTAGGACATAATTAGTTGAATTTATTTACCATACATAGTTTCTGGGAATTGCCATTTGGATAATACATGCAAGTCATTGAAAATTCAAGATGGCCGCCATGACTGGTATGAAAATTGTAATTGAAATAAATGTGCGTAAAATAGTCTGATATAGATGATCTCGGTGTAAAATCATACATTTTTTATGATGCAGAATTTGAATTTGGAATTTAGAATTGCCCAGAAGCTTCCTTCTATCTCACAATTCAAGATGATCACCATGTGTCAGATGCTGGTGTCAACACCACAACTACCTTCACTGTGTAGATGGGGATGGTGATGGTGATGGGGATGGTGATGGTGATGACAGTGGTTGTGGTGGTGATGATAGTGGAGATTATTGTTATGGTGATGATGGTGGGTGGTGATGATGATGATCATCACCACCACCACCTGCGACACCACCTCCATCATCGCTACCATCATCTGTATCATCAGCCCCATCTACACAGTGAAGATAGTTGTGGTGTTGACACCAGCATCTGACACATGGTGATCATCTTGAATTGTGAGATAGAAGGAAGCTTCTGGGCAATTCTAAAATTCCAAATTCAAATTCTGCACCATAAAAAGTATATGATTTGGCATCAAGATTATCCATATCAAATTATTTTACACAACTTGATTGCAATTACAATTTTCATACCAGTCATGGCAGCCAGCTTGAATTTTCAATGACTTGCTTGTATTATCCAACTGGCAATTCATAGAAACTATGTATGATAAATAAATTCAACTAATTATGTACTTAATATCATATTATATTCATTGCTGATAGGAAAATTTATCTGAAAACAGTTGTTGCTAGCAGCCATTTTGAAATGTTTGCCAAGGGCGACATATTGAAAATTCATGATGGCTCAATATCAAAATTCTTTTGGAATGTCTTTGGCTATAAGTGTACCAAATTTCATGCTTTTGTCACAAAATGCACAATTATTTGGCTAAGTGGCCCCACTAATACAAAGTATTTTCATTGTTAATTTTTTATGAGTTTTTGAGATAAGTAATGGAGGTGTGGGTAGCCTAGTGGTTAAAAGTACGAAAAATCGAATCCGTTCAACCTCCGGTAGAAACCATTTGCGTTCACTTCACACTAATACTCTTGGGAAATGCATGAATCCTTCTCTTCTCCCCTCCCAGCTATGCTATGCTATGGGTAAATAGCAGGGCAGACAAGGCGCTTCAGCCTTGTTTGGCAACCAGTCTAAGAAGACAGACAGCTCGATTCCCAAACTTATCAAGCATTGTGAGAGACAGACAGAGTTAGGAACATGTTTACAAAATGTACAGTTAATGGGGTTCTGGTGAAGCTTCGAAAGGCCTAGCAAGCCAGAAGTAGATTATAATGAAATTGCTCAAGTAAAATAAAGGGGATTAAAAACGGACAGACAAAATAACTTGTTGCGATCTCCACCTGCCCACGACACCTCAAGCACAAGCGAGAATGAAGAAAAAAAAAATCAATGTTAATAGTAGTAAGTAATATGTGTCCCTCTAAATGCAAATGTTTCAGATCAGATATAGATTTTATAATTTTTCTGAAAAACTTATCTCTTCACCTTACACTTTAACATAAATTTATTTTTAAAATAGATTCATTTCAGTTTATATGAGAAGAAAGAATGCACTAACTTTGCACCTTTTTACAACTAATACCATCCAGTTGAGAAGACATAAGTATGGTTTTGTATAATTCTTTAAAAAAAATGTTAAATTTAGTACAATAAATATTAATTCAATGGTGAATATTAAATCACATAGATGAAACATTACACAGTAAAAATTTCAGCTAATAACTATGTGTCAGACTTTGAACTTATTGATGCACTCTCATACACTACGAATTATGAATAATCCTTTGTAGAGAGCAGGAACATGTTTACAAAATGTACAGTTAATGAAAAAATGGAAACAGACAGCTAATTAATTGACAAAACTTCATCTGAGAAATTTAGACAACTTAGGACTATTTTATTCGTGGACGCCTTCCTGCTCGGCAAAGCATAAATGAAATTTAAAAAGATTTTTATAAATAAAAAACCCAAATAATTCCAAGTAATCATAAATTAACCTTAAAGACAAAAATGTAGTATTTTTTAAAATCTAATATAAGTAAGATATCTTCAGTCTTGTTCTTTCTTTTTTATTTATTGATTCTATGGTATATTTCTTTGATTACATTTTTACTTTACTAATTTGTCAATTCTAGTGCTAACAGTGTTGCCAACTCAAAAAATATTTTCGCGTTAGTTTGACTTCCAAAAAGTGCTAAAAAAGCGCTAAAAAAAAACACGGGCAAAAAGAAAAAAAAAAAAAAATCGCTGAAAATGGTCAATAGCCAGAAAACGACCAAAATGTTTTAGGCGAAAACGCGCTAATCCAGCGCTTTTTGCACTGCCCAAACAAGAAACGTACTAAATCTAGCGCGAAACGCGCAAAATTGGCAACACTGAGTGCTAAAAAGCTACGACTCAAATGTAAGTGAAAAATGCCAGATTCAGATAATATAAGTGATCTGGCATTTTTCACTTACATTTCTTTCTTGTTTTTGATGTTTGTTTTCTTTTTCATGTATTTATTTGTAAAAATAAATTTGTCCATTTGGACCAACCCCCTCAAAATCATGGATCCACCCCTGTCATTAGATACCAAACAAACTAAAGATTATAAAAAAGAAAAGAAGGAGTAGAAAAGAAAAGTATTGTTGTGGAATCATTTGGACTTGCACCAATAACTTTAAAAACCATAATGAATCAATCTGACTTGCAGAATTCAAGCGAGTGTAAATGCTTCTAAACACACACACACACACACACACACAATAAGTGTATATTTCTTTCAGTAATTAAAAGTATTTTAAATAAGTGAATATTTCTTCCACTTTCAGTAATTAAATGTATTTTAAATAAGTGTATATTTCTTTCAGTAATTAAATGTATTTTAAATAAGTGTATCTTTCTTTCAGCAATTAAAAGTATTTTAAATAAGTGTATATTTCTTTCATTTTTTTCAGTAATTAAAAGTATTTTAAATAAGTGTATATTTCTTTCAGTAATTAAAAGTATTTTAAATAAGTGTATATTTCTTTCACTTTCAGTAATTAAAAGTATTTTAAATAAGTGTATATTTCTTTCATTTCTTTCAGTAATTAAAAGTATTTTAAATAAGTGGATATTTCTTTCACTTTCAGTAATTAAAAGTATTTTAAATAAGTGTAAATTTCTTTCAGTAATTAAATGTATTTTAAATAAGTGTAAATTTCTTTCAGTAATTAAATGTATTTTAGATAAGTGTATATTTCTTTCAGTAATTAAATGTATTTTAAATAAGTGTATATTTCTTTCAGTAATTAAATGTATTTTAAATAAGTGTATATTTTTCAAATGGTTCTTCGGACGATTGAACTTCTTGTTTGTGTTGTAAACACGACGTTTCGGACGATCCATTCTTCGGCCATCTTCAGGTGTAAAATCCGAGTGTGATGGGGCAGACAGAAGTTTTATTTTTTAAATAACGTAGGGCCCGGGTGTTTCTGGTCGAGTTTAGGTCTGTTGAGAAGCAGAAACGTTGTGTTTACTACACAAACAAAAAGAAGAAGTTCAATCGTCTGAAAAACCATTTGAATATTAATGAATGACCCTTCTCAAAACTATAGAAAAAGGTGTATATTTGTTTTAATAACTAAAAGAACTTATCTGTATAAAAACTATGTTTTACCCTCTTCTGCTAACAAAGTTTCTGATAGAAAAATAAAAAAGTGGAATATTAATTTTGTTAGAACATGTATACTATTTACATATTAGAAGTACTATATTCTTTCAATTTACAAGGTTAAAAACTTCTTGTCGTTTATTTAAAATTCTTGAAATATGTTTATTAAAAGAACAATAAATTTTATATTTTATATAGTGTTGAGAAGGGTCATTAATATTCAATTGAACTCCTTACACCTGAAGGCCGAAGAATGGATCGGCCGAAACGTCGTGTTTACAACACAAATAACAAGGAGTTTAATCGTCCGAAGAACCATTTAAATAAATTTTCTGTTTATCATTAACGCAAAATAATGTTTTTAATAAAGAACAATTAGTGATTAAGCTTTGGTACTAAGGGAGGTAACTTGTAAAACTATTGAATAAGAGTTATCTCCATTGGTGACAGCAAATCAAATTAAATACTCAGGCGACAGGAATGAAAGAGTTTTCACTCGTTTTCTTTGCCTTAGTAAATAAACTAGCAAGGTTATCCTAATACAGGAAAACAAATCATATTTTATAGAGATTTCAGTAAAGGGACAAACAAAATTCCCCTTCGATTTTGACTCCTAAAAGGGAAAACAACTTTCTCACGAATTTTGACTTCGAAAAGGTTACCCCCCCCCCCCTGCGGCAAAAGTTCCCCCAATTTTTACCCTTAAAACATGAACAAAATATTTTGGAACATGTGTGATGACGTAGATCGCGTTTATCACTCCATAATTGCTACTGAACATAAAATATGTGTTCAGTTTAGCATAATACTTGCATTGTGAATTGTACCCCCACTAAAAACTCGATAGTGTTGGAAATTTCAACAAAAAATTTGTTTACGTTTTATCCCAGGGTTAAGTCAATATCCATGTAAAAAAACAGACCCCTGGGACTTTTAGTTTGGCCGTGATGCT
>VCCN01005667.1:6260732-6287404 GCA_006491835.1 Architeuthis dux | reverse complement strand
CCAATTGAGGGCCATTATTGAGGTGGACTCACACAAAACAACCCAAGGGGTTGCAGAGGAACTAAACATTGACCATTCAACAGTTGTTCGACATTTGCACCAAATTTGGATAAACAAAAAAGCTTGACAAATGGGTGCTGCACGAGTTGAACAAAAATAAAAAGAATTTGCTTATTACAAAGTCTGCTCTGCACAAAAAGATCTATTTCTTGATTGCATTGTGACATGTGACATAAAATGGATTCTATACAATTGAGAGCGTTCTGCACAATGGCTGTACAGAGGTGAGGTGCCAAAACACTTCCCCAAACTAAAAGAAGATTATGATCACTGTTTGGTGGTTGGCAAGTGGAATCTAATAATCCTTCTCATCCACTACAACGTTTTGAATCCTGAACTCCAACGTTTACTTCTAATATTGGTCAATCAAAAAGGACCAATTCTTCTCTATGACAACACCTGACCGCATGTCATGCGAATGACCCTGCAGGAATTGAACGAAGTAGGCTACAAAACGCTACCTCACCCAGCTTACTCACCAGACCTCTCTCCGACTGACTACCACTTTTTCAAGCATTTTGACAACTTCCTGCAAGGGAAGGTCTTCAACAACCAAGCAGCATCTCAAAACGCCTTCGAAGAATTCATTGGTTTCAGGACCCCAGAATTCTATGCTTCTGGAATAAATGGACTTGTTTCTAGTTGGCAAAAATGTGTAGATTCTGAAGGTCCTTATTTTGATTAATGACTTTTATTCTAAGCGGAGATATACTGCTTTAAAGTTGATGGTGAATTATTTTTACACCAACCTAATAGAATGTTGTATCAACATTCCGGCAGGAGTTCACTGCTCAGCATCTTGACATTTTCATCAGGTCAGTGAATTCAAATCCCACATCACATAATTAACGTTTCATTTTTGGGCTAATGAACACTGACTGGGAAGTTGTGAATACAAGAATAAATATATGATTATGTTGCAATTTCATCTGGCATTCCCACACTGTAATGGAAAACCAAAACCAACAAAGTCTATAGATATCGTAAGGTACTGCCGAGGCGCTCTGGGTTAGTAGTAATGATGCTTTGGCTCTGAAACCATGCCTGACCCCAGAGTCAGCATCTGATGAAAGCATTGTTGGCAGCACGTGTATGAAATTATATGTAAGTGAATGTATACGACTCATATATATTTATATGTACAATATAAGTAGATGTATATAAATCATGTATATAACATTTTTGTGTATATGTGAATGTATAAGTTGTGTATATATAACAATAAAACAATAATGAGAATTGAAAGGCTGACTCACTCTGATTGGGAAGCTGTCCTCACTAACTGTATCTTTTATTTTTTCAGAGTAATGTGGATAGCGTTTGGCAAGTAAATCCATGAAAGCCTCTCGTTTCTTTTGTGAATCCTAAAAACAGTTAAATATCATTTTTAGTAAAATAGAAATTAAAAGCATGAGGAATTTTCATAAAAGATTTTAAGTGATAGATAAAAAATAAATTTCTTCCTAGAAATTAAAAGCATGAGGAATTTTTATAAAAGATTTTTTATTTTTTTTTTTAAATGTAAGAAGAATTGTTAAGTGATAGATAAAAAATAAAAGAAATCAGATGCTGATTTTCAAAGCAAGTAGGCCAGTCCTCTCCACTTGAAACATTGATGTAACACAATCTGGTCTTATGCGGTACTAAGGTAAGCCTAATAAATATTGATAGGTGACTGTCTTGTGGTCTTCCCCATAGCAGAGATGGTTACATATTTCCTGTTAGTGCCCGAGCTTTGTGTTCATACCCAGGTAAAACCCAGAATTTTGAATGCTGATTTTCAAGGCAGGCAGGCCAGCTCTCGACACATGGAAGATTGATGTAACACACATTTCTTTGGCATACTAAGCTAAGCTTATTAAATATTGATAGGGGGTCTGCCTATTTCAAATGGATTTCCAATGCTGATTTTCAAGGCAGGAACGTCAGACCTCCCCACTTAAAAGAATGGTGTAACATAATCTTTCGCCCCACCCCCATTTGACTTTATGACGCATTAAACTAAGCTGAGTAAATATCAATAATCATTAAGATTACTTACATTTGTCAATTAAAAATAATTGGTGTCTTCTATTTAATCAACAATTTAAACTTCTTCTTGTGATTTGCACCATGACTGAGATAATTATGTATTTCCCACTGGTGCCAGAGTTTGGTGTTCAAGCCCAAGTAAAAGCTAGAATTTCAAATGCTGATTTTTTAAGACATACAGGCCAGCCCTCCCCAATTGGAAACTTATTCTTGCCATCAAGTATTGTGTCTGCTCATAAACCAGAGAATAATCTTTCAGGGAAAATTTTGTAGAAAAATCACTAGACATTGTAAACAAAAAACTATTAATTTAAAATGTAATAAAAGGCAACATCTGTTGAAAAAAAAAGATATGTATATGCCAGACTATAAGACAAATGGTTTGGATATTTGGAGGACTACTGCCCCATAACTATCCATATCGAGCTTCGGTAGACAGACCTCTAGTCATAACACCCGGCATCAGATGCAGTGTAATATTTACATAGTTTGTTTTTTTTAAAATTAAATGCCTGTCTTATATACCGGCATATACAGTAAATACAAATTAAATCAAATGATATTTTCAATAAAAATACATTTAACACAGGTGATAATATAAAGTGTTAAATCAAAAATAGATTATTTACCTGGTTGACGTGTGAGCCATTCTAAGATTTGTTGAATTTTTGAATATAAATTGAAAAGCTAATTGAAGAATATCAGTTAAAAAAAAACAAAAACAAAAAAAAAAATCAAATTTCAAGTTTTAAGGAACATATCATTAAAATCATATACTATCTTGATGAAAGAATGAAACACTTATATATGATATATATGTTTGAGTATCCGGACATTATAGAAAGGTATGTCCAGCAAGAGAAGTAGCTAGTTTAAGAAAGCACTTGCCAGAACTGAGATCAGTCACTAGGAGAATGCAAATTAAAACCTTACTCACTGCAAGGACACCCTAATTTACATCTCAAAATAGAAGGAAAATAATTATCTAAAAATACGTTAGTAAGTTAAAGTGAAATGCTGAAATAAACAGACATGTTTTTTTAAATTTATTTTTTTAACAGAATAATCTGGATCTTTGGTTATAGGAAGTATTTGGATGGATATTTTCCCATGTATTTCTTTCTTTCTTTAACTTTATATTTGTTGGTTCTTGTTTGCTCCTCCCCAATGATTTAAGATATATTCTGTGTATGCTATAGGAATAACATGAAGGGTTGTTTATGTCAACAATACTTATTCTATCACTCAGCAAACTAGAAAGCACTCAGACAGGGCAGACCTCTGTCAACACCATTGTCAGGGGAAGTAATTGTACATGGATCCACCCCAAAAGTTAATCACGTCTTTTATAGCCTATTGTCCACCCTTCCACAAAGATTCATTAAAAGTCAATGAGAACCTTTGGAGATAGTGTGTGGACAGGCACGAGAACATTTGGAGGTAGCTGTCCACATGATATCTCCAAAAGTTCCTCCCCATCGTCATATTTATATGTCCATACCACATATTATTGCTAAAAGTTCATGGTTGTCCACATGATATCTCCAAAAGTACTCAATGAATTTCAATTTTGTTTAATAGGCTAAGATAGAACTGATTAAATTTTGGTGGATCCATGCACAATTACCTCCCCTCTGCCATGAGCGTATAAATAAATATATGGAAAAAAAACAGACAAACATCTCTCAATCAGAAAAGAATTCCTGGATCCACCCCAATATTAAACACCTCTTCCTCACCCCATTTCCTCTAAATCTCATAGAAATCGATTAAGTACTTTCAGAGATATCATGTGGACAGAAAGACAGACGGACAGACATGACCAAATATATATATCTCTCCAACTTCATTGACAGAGGTAAACTACCAGGTTTCTCTGTTGATCATTGAAAAGGTCTGGTTAGTTACTCAATAGAAACCATCACATGACCAACTTCTTTTGGTAGCATGTCATGTTGAGTGTGATCAATTAAAAAATTGGAAAAAGGGGTGATCAATGAATAAGTTACTTCTCTCAGCTTTTGTTGGGCAGTGATCACTAAGAAAGTCTGAATTTTCAAAAAAAAGTGTGAATGGTGCTGGATACAAACTAAGGGACCAATTTAGCATAAACCTACATTGCAAATTGAAACCTACACTAAAACCCTATTTTTTAAAAAAACATAAAAAATACATAGCCAGACAGATTCACTTGTTGACAGTTTTGGTTGACAGTTTCTAATAATGATGCTTTCTTCAATATATTGCATTTACCGGCAAGTAAATACCCTTGTAAATCATGTGTCTTATAGGCAGGCAAATACAGTATTTATAGACAATACCAAGTAGTGGTTCAATTTTGAACACTTATCTTCCTTTTGTAATAAATGGATGTACCATAGAAAAGACAAGATGGCTGCTGATAAGCCATTGTAGAAAGTAATTTAGTCTACATAAAAACAACTACAATAATGATGCAAAAAGAAAACCTGCTATAGAGTGATATTTAGTATGCTGGCCTCACAAGCCATTGCTAGTGTGCTTGTTATTCTCTGGGTGCACCATGAATCTGAAAGATGGCTCAGTCTAATAAATATCTAGTATCTGGCAATCAGCATTTAAAGCTCTTTCATTGGTTCTGTTTTCTGACATCCTGGAGAATGGATTGTACCATTATCGTAAACTAGTGGTCTAGGGATTCTGACTTAAAGAAGACAATAGCTCAATGATATGTGCAGTATATCCAATAAGTAGTAGATATTAACTAAGCTTAGCATAGTCTGACACAAGGCTACAATAAGAGAGCATGAAAATAAAAATCACTTGAAATGGTTTGCAAGACTAGCTTGTTAAACATCACCCTACAGAAGATGCCCTAGATATTTACTTAGTATAGTCTGGCACAAGGCTGAACTCACTTGAAACAGTTTGCATGACTATAGCAGGCACCATGAAGGAAAGAAAAAAAGAAAGAAATTTTTATTTTAACCTTTTCAATACTAACCTACTAAGCTGCTTAATAAAAAAAAAGGTAAAGCATCTGCCTCTTAAGAGACAACTCCCAATGGAGTATGGAGGCTGGTGTCAAAGTCCTGGTTTCTGTTGCATGTTTCAAGTTTGGTCAAGACCAGGATTTTATTCCTACAATTTTTTATGACCACCCCCTTGGCAGGATTCAAGTCCACCAAAAAGATACATCCACTCTAATCACACAGCTTAGAGTGTACTCAATTAGCTGCTGAGTGCACAGGGAAATTTGTCCAAATGAAGAGTTTTCCAATCTCTTCACCAGTACCAGGAATCGAACCCAGGACCTTCTTGAAAGGGTTAAATAAATGTGTTGTCTGAATAATTTAGTTGTTGCATTGTCACCCCATTGTTTTCAAAAAGATTAACAGCTATTAGTGACACTTCAAATACACAAACAGTACTATAAATACATTGCAGACTTTTGCTTGAATAGGCTAAGAGCCCGCCCCAGAGCATAGTACTAATGATTATAAATTGACTAATTAAGTAATTCTAGTCTGTTTTAACCAAACATTATAGAAGTACAATTTTCAGGTGATTATTAAAACAAACATGTTATTTTCCTTTAAAAGACTGAGTTTTGTACAGAGAATTATTATAGTTTTGTGCCAGACAAACACACCTTAATAAATAGCTTCCTCTCTCTTTCTCGCTTGTTGATTGATAGATATTGGGTGACTGGATAAGTTTGATTTGTTTGTGTTGTTAGATGCTATTAGGAGTATTTTGTTTTGACTAACTTCATTCAAAAAGACTGCTTTTGATTGTATTATGACAGCTGTTAGAAGTAAGTGTGTATTCTTAAAACGAATTTGTCAAAATTGGCATATTTTTGTTTATTGATTCTAACATTGAAGATGGAACAAAATAAGCAATATTTTTGGCATACTATGCTATTTTATTTTGAGAAAGCTAAAAGTTTGACTCAAAGACAAAAAGAAATTTGTGCAGTTTATGGCAAAGGTACTCTGAATGATCAAATATGTCAAAGGAGATTTGCTAAGTTTTGTGCGTTTAGTATATAAAATATTGTTTGTTTAAATTAAAATGAAGACAGGAATGCTGTCTCATGGCAATGAATATGAATATGACAGAATCTTTTTTGCCACATACACCTTTTTCTGTAGTACCGGTGTGATTTTGTAAGGGATTTCTTTTTTATCTCTGGACCTATCTTCTCACAAAGAACCATAATAGGAACAGTTATATCTTTTATAATAGGGATGACTATGTATTTTATAATAGGAATGATTATGTCTTTTATAATAGTGATGGCTATGTCTTTTATAATAGGCATGGTTGTTTTTATAATAGGAACAATTATGTCTTTTCTGACATTGAGCACAGCAACATCAAAAATATTTGTTATTAATTACTTAAATTTAGTAAAAAATATGAATGATAATGGAATTTTTAAAAAATTCTATCTACTAGCCTATAGGGTTCTCAAAAAACAAAAATAATGTTAAGTATTACATTATATTCAATGCACTGGAACTATGGATGGGAGGCTGATCACAAAAGGTCTGTGCTGTGGAAATAGGATTGTGCAGCAGTGAAAGAAATGCCATTGTATCATATAGACTAGCCATTATGGTATTTAGACTCAAGAAAAATACACTGCTTGAGCTCTTAGCCTTTGTATGTATGGACATTAAAGGAAATTATGAATTTCTCTTTTTGGTGGTGAAAGGTGTTTTGAATTCTTTGAATGTAAAGTAATAAACCAAGCTTTTGATTAAGTGGTCAAGAAACAAAGAAATCTTTTCATCAAATTTGAGTTGCAGTTTATTTGTACAGAGGTTCAGTGGGAAAAACATAAATGCTTTCACATAATGTATTCATTTACAAGTTGATATTGCGTATAGTTTGAATCTAAATCTTTCAAGAAGAAATGTTTTATTTAGGAGATGCTTCATGTTTAAGTCAATGCCAAGTTAAAGCACCATATTTTATGGTATATAACACACATTTAACTCTTTATGGGGCAAGTGACTATATATGATCACTGAGGACCTGTCAGCCACATGCAACTATTGTAGCCACAAAGAGAACATAATCCGCAACAATGTGGTCTGCAAGCTTTGCCAAGTACACTTGTGTTTGAACAAAGACAGAAACTGTTCTGAGGCATACCACACCCAATTAAATTAGCCTGTTTTGGGCCTACACAATAAAATTTTTAAATCAACCATTTTCTCTTTCACAGCTATTCTTAGTAAATAACTATAAGTTGATAAACTGTGTAGACATGTTTTTTTTTTTTCGTTTGTCTCCACCAAAAGCGTCTAGTTTATAGTTATAATTTTAAAGTATGGAAGATTGGAAAAAAAAAAAAAAAAAAAAAAAAAAAAAAAAAAGGTCATGTTTCATTTTCTCGCCAACTTGAATCTCAATTCGTGGTGTTGGTTTGGGGTCAGATTTTAACAGCAATTTGATCTTGGAGAATCAAAACATTTCAATTTTCTGCCAAACGGTCAGTCTTGTATATTTTTTCAGTTGGGTACTAGATCAGTCAAGTAGTCAGATTTTTGCAGCTTTGCTCCCAAAAGAGGCTAATGCTGTCAAAAGGTTTAAATAAGAAAAATTAGCATAGCATTTTGTTTTTTTTTCATTATTCAACACTAGACCAAAAAGGAATTGATATGTTAAGTTTATTTCGTTAGTCCCCGCCTCCCTCATCTCAGGGTTAGGGTTTTTGTTTTGTGGTAGGGACTAATGTAATGAAATACACTCTGGTTGTGTGTGTTCATGTGTTCGCACATTTTGGGAGATAATAATTGGTACGTAACCAAAACGCCATATCATATTACTGGGGCTAGAAAATAGGTCAAACTGACCGAAGTCAGAACAAAGAAAATGCGTTCGACCAACCAGAGTGGTTTAAGGGTTGCCGTCATTTCAAATCGGGCGGCAGTTTAGAGTCAGTTAGCGTCCGACACCCAGGAGCAACGGGTCAATGCAGCTAGAGGGCTTGGCTCCTTTTCCTGGGTGAGGGAGGAGAGAGAGGAGGAAGAAATCTGATTTGAACTACTACCATCACTGTTAGTCATTCAGTGAAGTTAACTGAAGCAGAATTCAATACCCCAAAGTGATCCGCGAACCGGCCCGGAATCGAATTGAAAATAATGAATTTTGTTGTTTTTCTATCCAACCACATGGGAGAGCCTTTTTCTCTGGTATGAGCAAAATGTTATATTTCCCTCCACCAAATTTCAGCTCCCGTCAATCTGCAGCCCTGGAATGAGACACCTCTCTCTCACATCGGCGAGAAGAAATACTGGCATTATACAACACTAACAAAAAAGACCCAGCATTTTGGGTCTTTTTTGGCATTAAAAGAAAATGCAACTTAATCTTATTTTTTTCTTTTAATAGACTTCCGTTCTTTGAAATTATGGATGTTAGCTTTTGATGGGAACAAACGAAAAAGACCCAACATTTTTTGTACATATATTTTTTTCAATCGAACAGAATCATCACACAATTACCAGAGATATAGAGATATGGATGGGTGTTATTTTGCATTTATCATGCTTAAGCTTTTAACAAGGTGTGTATGAATTTTTTTGGAGGCACCCAGTATTTGACTAGATGGAAATTTGGAGAGATATTTTTATATAGAGATACAATGGTGGATCAATAAGTCTGTAGCCTGACATGTAATTACTAGCCGAATTTTGATCTGAAATTTTTACTGTATAATGTTGTTCGATCTATGTGATTATTCACCACTGAATTTAGTGCATTAGTAGATTATGTTGAAAAATATTAGTGCAAAATAAATGCTTTCTTCATCATTAGGCTATAAACTTATTGATGTACCTTTGTAGATAGAATGATGCCCCTAAAATAAACACACACTTTGTTAATAGCAGCTATGGTTATTGTTACCTGAAGAAAGTCAACTAAAGGCTTTCATAAGAAAGAATAAATATTCAAAATTAAGTTTAGAAAAGAACAGCATTTAATGTTTATGTTTGAATGACACTTTAACCGTTTCAAGACTAACCTATTAAGGTGTGTAATGCCTGAATTTGTAAAACGATTTAAAAAAAGCCAAAACATGTTCATTTTTATTTAATGGTTAAAAAAAACTATTCTTTTACTAGACAGATGAAAAACACGAAATTAGCAGTCATTATGTGAGGTTTAATCAGACTATTTTCCTCGTCTATGTTGCTAATCTTTTCACAGCATTACGGCTGTCTACTTCAGGTGTTCTTTATTCTGGAATGTAGAAACTGGTTCCTGTGACACATGCTCCTCTCACCTGCTTGGCATGTCACATCTGGTGTTTGTATCTCTATGCATTGGGATTATCTCCACCATTGTTTTTGGAGTTGCTTCCCTTTGAACGGGTGACTCTTTTTCTGGGGTCATACCTACAGAGAGCCTTCCTGATCAAAGGTTCCTTGACGCTGTTGATAGGGTCGTCTGGGCATAGTATGTGGGCAGCTTCTTTCAGATGTCTTATTTGCCAACCTTTCTCCCTGTCTATTATTTTGACCTCATTCGATAGAGATCTATGTTTGCACCTCTCCCTCCACATGTGGTCAGCTATACCAGATTTAAAAGTGTCCCCATGTATTACAGCTTTCAAGTGCTTCTTAATTCTTATTTTTAGGGGGCAGCTGGTTTTGCCTTTGCAATGTCTACCCTGCTAACCTAATATCAGCAGCAGCCACCGGCAAACACAAGAACCCAGAAAACAACAAAACCAACTACAGTCACCCTCCCTTACATCAGGGATATGTCAAAGAAGATTAAGAGAATATGTGGCCCATACAATATCAGGGTGGTATTCAAAAGCAGTCCAATGCTATGCAGATAACTCACCAAAACCAAACTACCACTCGAGAAAAACACAACCAGAAACCAGAAACTGCGTTTATAACATCCCATGCAGTTGTGGTAGAAGTTTGAGGAATTACGGCACAAAATAACTGCCATAAAGAAAGAAAATATTGATACAAAATGAGGTTCTTTATTTGTGTGTGAAATGCCTGGTGAGACATGCGGGAAATGCTGGTAAGTTGACAGATGAACAGATTTATCAATCTGTTCCAATTCTCTGAACTTTTGGCTTTGAACTCGTGCTCTGTACTTCAAAGTTAACACAAAAACTGAAACAGCACTTTATGGAAAAAAGAAAGAAAGAAGAACGTAATGTAAAATTAGAAGAAAAAAAGTTTAAAAAAACAAAAGAAGAAAGGTGTAAAAAGCAGGTTAATGTGAGACTGAGGCAAAAGTGAGAACTCACATTAACAGCAGCAGGAAGAAGTTGACAAGAAAGCTAAATGTTAGCCTAACGACGACAGAAGGTAAACTATGAAGGAGAAGTAGTAAGTATATAAAAGATCTAGTGACTGCAAAAGAGCAGAGCACCACACTGATTGTATTACATGCTTCATAGAGAGTGACAAACTGGCTGAGATCTAAAGAACTTGCAGCCTCTAAACAATACAGCCTTCTGGAAACAGAAGATAATTTATGATAAGCACTAGCCAACAGAGGTCACTTGGGATAGCAATCTGCAGTTTAGAAAAGAAAAGCCTAACAAAGTAGCCATGTCTTTGAAAACACACAAAGATTGTAGTGAAAAATGATAACATTCAAAAAGAAAAATTTTAATTGATGATGAAAATCTTTTATTTATTTAACCATTGGAAAGACAAACACTGTTCAAGTATAAATATTATGAGAATGGTATTCCCAGATTAGTTTATACAGTAAATCTATTTTAATTCCATTGGACAGTTGACATTGCATCAGACATTATGACTACTGAAGGCTCTTTAAGAGATTCAATTTGATTGATTCAATTTGAAACTATGTTTGACCAATCAAAAATAATGTAATAATGCTCAAACCTACAAAACGCTTGTGAGATGTTCACGTTCTAACAGTGAAGATGTTGAAAATGGCCTAAACAGCTGTAACATGTACATCAGAAGACATACACCAATACACAAGACGGAACTACGTTCATAAAAATGTTATTTTGGAATTTTAAAAACTTTGAAGTTTTAGAATTTTAATATTTATAACGTCTAGAACACTGAAATTGAAAATATTTTTCATTTTCATAGTTTTATTTATTTACTTATTTATTGAAATCAAAACTTATAATCCAATGATTCTCAAATGGCAGGCACTTGGCTGCCAGGGGGAGAATTTCCTAAAGGGAATAATTTTAGCCAGGGAAGGAATGTATGATGGAAAGATTTTGCTGAAAAGAATAACTAGATGAAAAAGTAACTCTTAAATTCATGGACCGCTTGTATTGACAGTGGAACTCTTCAATGAATAGAATTAAAAACAGTAGAACTCTTCAATGAATAGAATTAAAAATAATGCAACTCTTGTGAATTGAAAAGAAAAAGAAATTCCCCTAATGGTCAAAGGAGGGTAATTTCAATCGGTAGTTATTTCCCTTGATAAATTTCCCATCATAAATTTAAGAGTTAAGATAAAAGATTTGCTAATTGGTTAAATATGAAGATTTTTTATTACATATTGGGAGGAACATCATTATTCAGCCACACCTTCACGAATGCACTGTATTATTTCTGGCTACAAATTTATTGTGATATTTAAACATGATTTGCTTATATTAGTGATTAAAGCAAAATTACTTTTATAAAACAAATCTTGAGGTACAAATATGTACCATATTTTTACATGTATAAGACACACCTTTGTATAAGATGCACCCTATTCTCAGAAAGAAAATAAACCCTAAGAGGTATAAAAAGTAAATTTGTAAGCTCCTAAACCTTGCTGTACAAGATGAAAGATGTCTAGCATTTATGATCTTTGGTATATAAGACACAAGAGAATTTTGAAACCATATTTTGGGGGGGAAAATGAGCCTGATACATTAAAAAATATGTTAGCTCTATGAACCATTTGAAAACAAGCAAAATATCTGTTCAGTGAACAGAACAGTAGAGTAGAGTGAGTGTTGATATTTACTAACCTTGGCTTAGTACAACACACCGGCAGTCAGTTTTTATATCTATCAAGCTTGGCTTAGTATACCACATCAGCAGTCAGTGTCAGTATTTACCTAGTTCAGCTTAGCTTTGCACACCAGTGGTCAGTGTTGATATTGACTAAGTTTAGTTTGATACAGCACACCAGCTGTCAATGAGTGAACCCATGTAACAGTCAGGATTTTGAATGTTAATTTCTAATGCAGGCCCCTCCCATTTCGAAGGTAACTGCAATATAGTTTTCATTCCCCCTTCTACCACATTTATACTTATAAGGACTAAGGTAAGTATAATAAATATCTATATACCCTTGAGGTGCATTTTACCAGAGCATAATGTAATGAAATACACTCTGGTTGTGTGTCTTCGTATGTTTTGGGAGATAAGATTAGTATGTGACCAAAAACGCCATATCATGTTCCCAGGGCTAGAAAATAGTCAGAACAAAGAAAACAGTGGTTTAAGGGTTGCCGTGAATCCAAATCGGGGGGCAGTTTAGAGTCAGTGAGAGGTCCGACACCCAGCAGCAACAGGTCAAAACAGCTAGAGGGCTTTGCTCCTCAGCCCATCCGGGTGAGCGAGGAAAAGGAGGAAGAAATTATGATTTGAACTACTACCATCACTGTTAGTCATTCAGTAAAGTGACCACTCGTTTAGAATTATAACTGAAGCAGAATTCAATGCCTCAAAATGATCCTCGAACCAGCCCAAAATCGAAGCTATCAACAGGAATAAAACAAACCCATATTTTTGAAAATAATGAATTTTGTCGGCTTTCCTACAACCACGTGGGAGAGCCTTTTTCTCCGGTATGGACAAAATGTTTTATTTCCCTCCACAGAGTTTTTACTCCCATAAATGTACAACTCAACGACGAGATGTCACATATCGGCAACAGAAGAAATACCAGCATTATTCTACAATAAGAAGACTGACCACAGAAAGTAAAAAACATGAAAGATTTACTAAAGCTTAGAAAGTTACTCAAAGGCATGACCTTAAGCCTAATATTTTATAAGCATAAGAAGGTTAAAAAGTTGCTGCATGGCATGACCTCAAACCTAGTATTTTATTAACATGCTAAGTAGGAAAACAGATGTCCTTGCATAAAGTGGAATGTTAGCAAATCAACCTAATAAGTAGAGTATTTAGTATCAATTGCTATGAATGATGTGTAAATGAAAATGTAATGAAGCAATAGATTTGAGCTTTAGGTGTTTCATCTAATAGAATTAGTAAGAATTATACAGTTGACTTGAGATTGTCTTCAACTATCAGTTGAGTATAATGTTACTACTTGGTTTGGTATTAGCATCAGAATAAAAACAATTTCAATAAAATAACACTAGCATTCCAAGGTAAATTATCAATCACCACTGCCCATATATGCTGTGTAAGGGGTGATCAATGAATAAGTTACTTCTCTTGCCTTTTGTTGGGCTGTAATCACTAAAAACGATCTGAATTTTCAAAAAAACAAGCAGGCACAAACTAGTGACCAATTTAGCATAAACTTACATTGCATATTGAACCCTCCACTAAAAACCTATTTAGGGGGAGAATTTTCAAAAAACAAAAGAAAAAAACCCCAACATTATCCCTACTCATTGAGGGGAGTGATGTGCAAAATTTCAAGTTTCTACTATGAACGGTTAGGGCTGGGTGAAGTCCGGATACATAGATAGATACATATAAATGCCTGAACACATGAATAATCTAAATCAAGCAACAGTATTTAAACCAGTGTTGTGGGTAGCAGTGATTAATATTAAGTAGATTTATAAAGCTGTTTAATAATTACAAAAATAAGAAATTTAATTAAATTATCCACATATAAAAAACACAATGTGTATCTATCTATCTATATCTCTATATATATATTGTGTGTAATACTTTTCAATGAGGGCACAGATACTACACACCGACCCTAGGCAGAGCACACAGATATTCTGATTATAGGCAGGAGTGCCAATCCATACATAAATAAACCTGTCTTTTTTATGGGTACTATGTTTATATATAAGAGTGAGCACTTGGGAAAACCTCTCTCCCATAATTAATGTCCATTCAGTAATATCTGTAAAAAGATGTTACATCAATTGTCAACTTTGACAGAGGTTTTATACAATACAATATTCTGTTGATATCACAACAATTGTCATTCTGCTATCTATGCTAAGGGATATTGCATATCAGTTAATTCTTCTGTAAATTGTCCTTGTGATGCCACTTCTGCTCATTCCACTAAACCAGAGTATATGGATACCACTGCCTGGCCCAGGGACTGAACTCACAACCAAATAAACCAGGTAAACGGCAACACTTAACCAATGATAATATACACTAGGCCATTGTCCCATAGTAATTTTGGAGCCTTAAACCTAATGTTTGTTCTTTCCTGATCAACAGCTCCCATATGATGCTTACTTCTATGCTAGGCCTACTGATATTATCAGAGCATAGCATGTGTGCTGATTCTTTCAATCTCCTTATTCTCCAATGTTGCTCTCAATCTATTAATCTGACTTTGTTCAATAGGGGCTGGTGACATGCCATCAAATGTGATATGTCACATGGGTGTAGAGAATGGTATTATCTATGTGGCTCATATTGCTAGAAATTTTCTATTTCTTTTGTTTGCCCACTTTTTTGTAGAAAAGAGACCTCTTTCTTTATAGATTGTACGTCTGAAAAAGGCTGTACAACAGATTGGCTGAAATGTGGTGCTAACAACAATAGCAACACAAAGAATGAATTCAATAGTCTGAACAACTTATGGAATCTTTCCTTTATACTACATAAATATCTAACAGTAGCCAATTCTTGAAAAGTTCACAATAAAAAAATCATACTCATAAAAGGATAATGAATTATAGAAACACTCAGAATTTGCAGACTCACTTCTGGAAAGCAACTGGCTTTCTGGCGAGTGCCTTAATCTATAAGAAAAGTAAGGTCATGCAATATAGCAGCAGCTATGGCAAAAGAAAAATTGACAAACATATAGCTATTAAGATTGTATCTTTCCAAGAGTTCAGGGTAACCATTTGGCACAAATTCAATCAATCTCTTTTTCTGGCTAGCAGAACAACATCTATAACAATTCAGAGAGAGAGAGGGAGAGGGAGAGAGCTATTGTCAGGCATCTGATAGGTAGGAAGCCATCCCTCTCAAGTGTTTGAGTGACTCAGTAATGACAGGGAGATATTCCCAGCACCTTGTACAAGGTGTTGTCAACTCAGCATGTCTATACTTTTTTGTGCTGCACATTCCACAGATAACCAGCAAGGGAGAGAGCGAGTATCAGCATATTACCAGCAACAGCAGTAGCAAAGGCAGGTGCACTCAACCAACAATTCAGTTTGGAGAAAATGATAGAAAAGAGATAGGAATAGTGACAAGCACCAACATCCCACTCTCATTATATATTTGTGTGTGTGTATATGTAGAATCCTTGTGTAACTTAGTAGTTATTTTGCATTTTGCTCTATGGGGCTATTTTACAGTCTGCACCTTTGACACATTTACTTCTACTGTCTTCCAACTCCTTGCAAATGGCTGACGAGATATCTTGAAAGAAATTTCTTTGTCCTGGGTCTTCTTACTCTGGCAATAAATCGGCTAGTGATTCAAGACTATTTGTAGATGGTAGTGAAAGCAGTGATTGGAAATTAAGAAGTAGTCTCTGATATTGTTTTTTTTATTGAATTTGACTAATTTTTACCGTCATCCTAATTTTAGTTGTTTTTATACAACTTATTAATTCGGACCACCTAGTAGTCTTTTTATAAATCAATCTTCATTATTATTGGCAGAAGTATTGTAACATATCACTTTTTATTAAATTAGACTAGTTTTTACCTTCATCCTAATTTTAGTTGTTTTTATACAACTTATTAATTCGGACCACTGCTTCTATGGCAATGTATAACAGCGCAATCGGAAATAAAGAGTAAGCCTTCGGTGAGAATTGAACTCACACCCTCATTGCCAGAGGGAGATTAGTTTACACCTAGCTGCTTTTACCAATTGTCCACAAAGACTTCATGGATTAGTAGAAGCTGATTTACACTTATAAACTAACTCCCTAAAACCGACTCTCTGCGCCATATTTATGCCGTTTTGCATATGAGAACTAGTAGTCCTTTTTATAAATCAATCTTCATTATTATTGGATGAAGTATGTAATACATTAGTTTTATTGAATTTGACTAGTTTTTACCTTCATCCTAATTTTAGTTGTTTTTATACAACTTATTAATTTGGGCCACCTTTTTTATGGCAACGAATAACAGCGCAATCAGAAGTATCGTTGGGAACCTGTCTGACATGGATGATGCTTTACTTATTTGGCTATGAAAACCAACCAGTAGGCAAAGTTCAAATAAAATGATGTAGCTACATTCTCTCTCTTCTGATTCTCTCTGTGCATATTGTTTGTTTACACCTAGTAGTAGTAGTAGTAGACAAAATAGTCTTAAGTTCTCTGAATTTTTTAGATGATGCATTTTCATTATTAATTTTTTAATAGATTATCTTTCATCTTATTACTGTTTATTTTTTATCACAAGTTGTTATTAGATGAATAAAATGAATGCAAATAATATAGGTTTGGATAAATAATAGAAACTTTTAAAAATCAAAAGTTACAATAAGAGATGGGTATACCTGTATGATAGACAACTCACAATACCACAAGAAAAGAGTAGTTTATGGTTCGGTAAAGGTTAAATAATTTATCATGATATCCTATGATACAATGATATATCTGATAGCAGTACAAGAATGATAATGATAGTACAAGAATGATAGACATGTAATAGTTAAGATATTAACAAAGATAGATCTGGTTAGTCACCCAATAGAAAATGTTGTCACGTTACCAATGTGTTTTGGCATGCTGTGTTGGGGGTGATCAATTAAAAAGTTTGTAAAAGGGGTGAAAATGAATAATTTACTTCTCTTGCTTTTTTCAGGCAGTAATCACTAAAGAAAGTCTGAATCTTCGCAAAACAATCCTAAATGCTGCCGGACACAAACTAAGGGACCAATTCTGTATAAACTTATGTAGCTAATTGATCCCCCAACTAAAAAAACTATTCAGTTGTTAAAAACAAAAAAAGACATAATAAATGCTTAAATTTTCAGCCATCTTGCTCTTTTGGTGCGGTCTGTACACATGATACATACATAGATAGCCAGCCAGACCAACTTGGAAACTGAAAAAACCTATGTTGACAGTTTTGGTTGACAGTTTTTAAAATGTTTGTTTAGGTTTAGGTAAAGTTTAAATATATTGTAATGTACTAGTGTCTGATTTTCGCACAATGTTAGGGTGATAATGATATTAAAAAGATGAGTAAAGAAGGTGAAAGGTAGAGTAAATAAAGCGCCCTGTCTCTTAAGAGACAACTCCCAATGAAGTCTACACCCGGTGATGAAGTCTACACCCGGTGATGAAGTCTACACCCGGTGATGAAGTCTACACCCGGTGATGAAGACCCAGTTTCTGTTGTATGCGTCAGCTAAGTGATCCTTTCAAGTTTCAAGTCTGGTCGAGACCAAGACTTTATTCCTACAAGTTTTTATGACCACACCCTTGGCAGGATACAGGTTCACTGAAGGGATACCTCCACCCTAATCATACAGCTTAAGCTGTACTCTATTAGCTGCTGAGTGCACAGGGAAATTTGTCCTAATGAAGCGTTTTCCACACTCTTCGCTCATACCAGGAATCAAACCCAGGACCTTCTGCGTATGAGGCAGACGTGCTAACCATTGCACTATCTGAGAGGACTTGAAAGGTAGGGTAGATAAGAAAGGAAAGATTATAGTAAAGACCAACAGAGTACAGGAATGCCTTAAATCATGCGGGTTTTGATGTAGTACGGTTATGGTATTACTGTACAAATTAATGTAACTAAGTATAAGTTGAAAAAAACCCAAAAAACAAACACATTAAATTTAAAATAAGACCTTGAACAGTGCAGTTTTGAACAGTGCAGAAAATCTTGGAACGAATTAACCTCACTAATCAAGGTATACCTGTAGTTGCCAATTCCATGTAGTGAATTGAACTGCTCTTATAGACATTAATAGGTGCCTGGGTTGACTGTTGTAAACAAATGTAAAAATTGATTTGATTGGACAGAAATTTAAAACTAATTTAAATCAGCTGAATATGAGTTAGCAAACTATAATTTAAAGTTAACAAAACACTCAGAGAGTGCATACCTTTGTCAATGCTATACACTAACTAAAAACTGAATGAAAATCAATTTAAATATAGCTGCGATGCAGGGGAGGTAACTATGTGCGTTTTAATTTTCCATATCTCTATTGTTTTAATATATGAAAAAATATCTCTCAATCGAAATGAAAATACCTGGATCTGCCCCCAAATTTAAGCAATTCTTCCTTAGCCCATAGCAATATCATTAAAATTCATTGAGAACTTTGGGAATATTGTGTGGACAAACAGACAGACAGACAAACATACTTATCTGGACAGAATCCCCAGGAGTAATAAATCACACCCACTTAACAGCCTACACAAGATATCCACTCTAACTAAACACCCGCTCCCTACCCCCACTCACTTTATAGCTCATACACTGACCCCATTTAAACCACCCCAGCCCATAGCCCCATAAGTAACTCCTAACTGAACAAACTAGGTCACACAAGCATACAAAACACCCTTCATTACATTTCATTTCTACCACCCAGCATGAATCGTTGCACATCTCTATGTTCAAATCTCTTCTGATGATGTCATTCACAACAACAAAATGCATAAAGATTTATCTTCATGACAATAAATATGTTTGAGATATAACACGCTTTTCTCAATTTTTCTTTTCCACATTGTCTAATCAAATCTACCATTTCTGTCAGATTCCCTTACACCCACACAACAAACAAACATGTGTGAATATATATACCTCTTCCAACTTTGTTGACAGAGGTAAAATATAAATTTGAAATATGCCATGGAGCTATTGCAATCAGATACCGAAGAACTTTTAAAAAAATCTTTCATAGATATATTCCTCTTTCCCTACACTTGGCTTTCATATGGTTTCTTCTGATAAACTAAAAGATAACAAAATTTCCTCTACAAGACTTCACTGGAGCCTTTCATCAAGCCATCAAATCAGCAATAAGAGAAGTAGCCACTACAAGGATTGAGATCTATTTCACATGCTAATTCACAATGCTTACAGTGTCTGTTGTGGATCTGTCCAGCCAAAGATCATGCAATGTATTTTCACAGTAAAATGTGTATGGAATCAGTTCACCCAATACAAACAATATTTTGCAATTCAAGATAAGTATCAAAACTGGATTCTCACTTAATGCCTCCTAGAACTATTTTTTACCAAATTCAAGAAGTCTACCCAGTTAATCAATATTGATCTACTAAGATTCTTTCAAAAGAATCTCTTCAGATAAAAGCAACAAAAGATCCTGTAGAAAAGTTGATGTGATTGTAAAATATCAAGAGATAAAATTGATAATAAACTTTTTCTCAATTTGTTTGTAGGCAGAAATACCTGACCCGTCAAAACTTTGATTTTCTTACTTTTGTAGATATTCACTAAACTAAGTTTAGTCTGGCATAGGGGCCCACAATAGTGGTGCATCCAGTGAGGATCAAAATCACAACACTAGCAATGGTCAGCAAGACTAGTTTCTACATTATGAACACTATACCGAAAAGGAGAAATTGTCTACTATTCATCTGTGTAAAGAGACTCATCACATCAGCAAATCTTGACAATAAAGGTCACATTCTGGTAATGGACAGATTTTACAAAATATGCTATTCTGTTTGACCATCTGTCCAGAGAACTAAACACCCATGCTGTAGGTACTGTTATGGTAAACCAAAGATACTATCACAAGAACCTTAGAAGGAGAAAAACGAATGCCCAGGGAGACTTTGTCGTAAAAACATTACATGTATTGTGTAGAATGAACGAAGGCCAATAAACTTTATTTCAAATTACCACAACTCGACTGATGTAGTCATTGCAAATAGAAGAAACAAGGATGGTACACTGACACAAATTCAAATGCCAAACCTGGACAAGGAGTACAACCAGTATATGGGTGGTTGTGACAAAAATGGTTGAATTGCACCCCTCAACAGAACTCAGAGACACTACTGGTTACCTTGTAGGCATCATATATATTTTATTCAGTCTTTCTATAATCCCTAAAACACCCCCATAAAACAGAAAACCTTCAAGATATTTTCTATAGTTTTGAGAAGGGTCATTAACATTCAAATGGAACCCAATGTGGCTTCTGCTACCCGACAAACACCCGAATCTTACGTTATAAGAGTTACCTCCTTTGAAATTAAAGACTTGTTTACCCCCTCACATTCGGATATTACATCTGAGAAAAGCCGAAGAATGGAACGTTTGAAACGTTGTGTTAACAACACAAACAACAAGGGGGAATTCAATTGTCCAAAGAACTATTTGAAAGAAAACCTTCAAGTTTTTCATTGATCAACTCTGCCTGTCACTGGTTGGAGACTTTTGATTTTGTTCTATCTTAATGCCAAGCAAGAGGACTCTGTGCCTTAAAGCAATCAGAAGGTTGGCTTACATTTCCCTGAAATTCCTGCAGATGCCTTAACCAACAATACTTGTATAGTGTGCTATGCAACATTCATCAAATTCAGAAAGGAAATTCTTGGAGTGCCATACAGAAACTTTCCTGTGAAGCTGTGAAAAGTTCTGTCAGATGTGAATATTGCCATGGTTATCTTTATGTTAAATGAGGATCTACTTGCTGGCAGGACTGGCATACCAAAAAGAATTACACAGCCTCACATGTAAGTAGAATAAGGCTGTTCATATGAGCAACTTTATACTAGCCATTTGCTGCTCTTCACTGCAGATTTGTTCTGTTACACAGGCAGTTCTGAAATATTGAAATTTACCAATGTCCAGGGATTGTGCATCAGCAAGTGGTCAGGTCTCATGAGTTAAATGCTGTATTTTGCAATTTTGTACCTAAAATTTGTTTTTAGGAAATTTTAGTTCTCAATCTGTATATTGTGCATTGAAATTAAATGCAAGCTTTACTGACAGAATAGAGCTATATATATAATGTAAATGCATTCAAAATGACTTTACAATAGAAACACATTGAAAATTAGGAAGAAAGGGACTTAATTATACATTTAACAGTCCTATTCTCGCAGAAACACTTGCCTTAATTCTTGACCACTAACAATCACTTTCTTCAAAATTTTCAATGCATAATATACAGATTGAGCACTAGAATTTCCTAAAAAATTGCAAAATTCAGCACATAACTCATTGAATGTTTATTGACTTGATATACATATACATAAACATTAGACCGGCCAGAATAGGACTATTAAATGAATAATTTATTAATTTTAAACAGTTTATACAATTTTATATTACATAAAAGTCAAAATGTAATTAATTGTAAAAATAATGTCATTTGTGTTTGTGCCTTTTTTACTTGTTTCTTTCCCTACATAGAGATTGATCAAAAATATCTGTAAGAACAAATATGAATCAAAGTGTTAAATCCCTGAAAAACATTTTGTCTATGTTGAGGTTATCAAATTCTAATTTCTAAAAAATAGTAAATGCAATTTATAGATGCATTTTATTTTTTCTAGTTTTATTCCTCAATACTAGTCAAAAATTAATAATGGTTGACAATGCTTCATCTGATGAATAAATCCAGATAATATTACTACTGACGGTCTGAGTAGCAACTAAAATTAAATTGAAAGAAATACTAGTCAAAAATTAATAATGGTTGACAATGCTTCATCTGATTAAAAATAAATGCAGTATTATATGTGACTTCTCTAAATGTAAAACCTACTTCTTAAATGGAAGTATTTTTCTATCTCCTATTGAAGATTTATTTGTAACAAGCTAACTTTAATGAAAATCATAAATTATTCAGTAAGAAATTAGCCTTGGCAACAATTACTATCACAAAAAGACATAAGTAGTCCTCTTACTGGTTTACCAAACAGTCACATACCAAAGGCGTGGCAGCTATGGCATGTACTCTGGGTGCCTTCAAGTGTCACCCAGGGTACATGCAATACCAACCGCGCCACTTGAAGGGGGCGCCATGGAGCAGTTTCTATAAAAGTCAGACAAGCCATCCTCAGATTTTCTCCAGATGTATGATCTGTCTTTGATTATCATGGTGAGAACACACAATACTTCATCCAATAATAATAAAGATTGATTTATAAAAAAACTACTAGGTGGCCCGAATTAATAAGTTGTATAAAAACAACTAAAATTAGGATGAAGGTAAAAACTAGTCAAATTTAATAAAAGGTGGTGTGTTTCAATACTTCATCCAATAATAATAAAGATTGATTTAAAACTAATATTTTCATATTTGAGAGCCTCCATGGGTAAAGGCAGATTCTGTGATCTTGCTCTGCTGAATATAGAAAGAGAAGAAAACGAAAAAAAAACAAAAAACCTTGACTTTTAACACACCACAGATGTTTTATTGTGATTGATGGCAACTCAGCTGTGAGTCAAGGCCTGTATCTTGCAATGGATATCTTACAATGGACAAGGGCTTTTATCTTGCAATGGATAACTTTTAATCTTCACCACCTTCCATAATTAATGGGTTAACAGAGTGGCGGGCCTATGGTTGGAGTCACCCAGGCAGGGGGGGGGGGGTTAACTTATGGTGTCATCTCCCCACCTACAGATCTTGCTCTCTTCCCAGATGTTTAGAATTTTGGTGGTCTTTTTGTACTAATATTATTGATTATTCACCATGATTCTCCCATATTATTGAATGTGATGGCATAAGCCTACATTTACTAACAATTCTATTCTTTAGTTTTCAATTTTTCAGTTCTGACTTTGTGAAACAATATGAAGAAAATAAGTATGGGTACCATGAAAATGTTTTATTCAGTATCTTAAAGAAAAAAAACTATACAATAAAACTATAAAGCACTCAGAGAGCACATACCTCTGGAAAAGTTATTTTCAGGGGAGATAATTGTGCATGGATCTGCCAAAAGATTTAACCACTTCTTCCTTACTCCATTTCCCACCCTTCGTTGAAATCCCTTGAGTACTTTCCGAGATATCGTGTGGACAGACAGATGTTTCATTAGAAAAAAGAATTACCACAAAACTATATGAACATTTTTTAGACAGTCATCTTGGTGTCACCCAATCTGATGGTGTCACCCGGGGTGGGCAGACAGATCTTTCGTTAGAAAAAATGAATAGAACCCTCCGCCCCCACTTTGGTATGCCACTGGGTTAATGACCTTGACTTGTATTTTTGAGCTGATATTATGGTAAAGTTATCTAAAAGATGGGTGTCACTGTGTCAGATGTTTGGAAAGGGGAGCCATTTCAGTGCTTGCCATAGGCACTATTTACGGTAGATATGCCCCTGTTACCAAGTAATAATAATTTAAAAGAAGAAACAATAAAAATAACTCCCTGCTTTATTTAGGCAACCCTAAACCAAGAATGATATGTGAATCAAGTTCAGTATCACTGCCATATTGTGTAGATGCCAAGGGTCATATGATCCAGTCCTGCTAATGAGACAAGTGAAAACCAACATCACCCACAAGGAACTAGGAGGAGTTGTAGCATTCATTCTAACAAAATATAAATAGAGTTAAAGCTTCTGTTATTTTAATAATACTTCATTATTAATACTAGATGCAAAAATAACTTCAAAATAATCTATATTATAATGATCTGATTTCTGTATGTTTGTTACCGCTACACAGCAAGAACGGCACATCATAGTGAGATTTTGTTAGCACAATACCGTAAAAATGCTCTAACTTGGAGAATAAAGCATTTACCAGTCCAATTTGCAACCTATTAATAGTATGGGGTCTGCATTCATGCTCATCCCAATAATCTATATTATTATGATCTGATTTCTCAAGGGAGGTAACTCCAGGTATATTAAATGCTAATTATAGAATAATTTCCATTAATTTATTTATATGCAAATAATTATAATATAAATTCTATAAATAGGAAGTGACTTGACAACAAACTTAAGCTCATCGGGCTTTAAGTGAGTAGTAATAAAATGAGACTGTTTTAGGCAAAACACAATTCGAAACTAAATATAAATTTTAAAACAAATCAAAATATCTAAATATACATTTAAAAAATATGAAAGATGAAGTTAACTTGAAATATATAATTGTTTAAGAAAGAATGCTGATTGATTTTGTTAATATTTCAATGTTTCTCCACATCATCCACAGAACATCAATTTTTGTTTGTTAATCAAATATTGATTATATACAATTATGTTTTTCAATGCTACCATCACCATTTATATGTGTGTGTAATATAAATGTTATAAGAGAGTTGTTTTTACAGTGTTAAAAAGATTTATTAGTTTGATGCAAATATTCTCAATTCCATATTTTGCACAATGTTAGGGAAATTTTAGAAGCGTCTTTGAAGTTTACTCACCTCTTTATTTAGTGTGTGTTCATACACTTGTTTGAAAACGATGAACTGACCTTTTTTTTGTGCAACATATATACTATATATACATGCAGAACAGATATGATGCATTCCCCATTGTATTTCATTTGGATATTATTATATAAACTAGCTGTTCATGTAGCCTATGATATTACACTACAGGTAGTATTTGATAATTATAAAGACATTTATTAGTTGAGAACCTATATTTGCCCAGCGCTGGTGTGAGCAACTGCTAAACGAGCGGCCTGAATCATAAATGTGAATAAAGAAATAACGAGCTATGTGCGGGGATTGAACCCGCATCCACCTTGAAAGCAACCTTATATGCAGGCTCTGATCTACCAATTGAGCTAACAAAACTCTCATGGTAGGCAGGAATCTTTTTAATCCTACACTTTGCTGGCTTCTCCATTCTCACGTCCGTATTTTAGGTATGAATATAATGTGGCTCTCTATGTCGACAGCATGAAATCAGGTAGTATTTATAAAACAAATACATCAAAAGTTTCTTTCATTCTAATTACATATATAGTGATGCAACAAATACTAAAAGCCTATACAGAAATTCCTTACGAATTCTTTCACTATCATTGCAAATGATTTATTTGAAAACAAACATATATCAATTAATTTCTAATTAGCTGTTTCTGTAACCAGTGATATTTCAGGTAAGATTTATATAACAAATACTTCAAAACTTTCATTCACTCTAATGATTACATATATAGTGATACAGCAAATACTAAAGATATATAGGAAGTAAGCAGATTTTTACCATAGATTTAGTGTGTAAATGAATGGACTCCGTTTTTTCTCTACAGACAATTGAACAACACTGGAGTGTCTCCTCCAGGGTGCATGCCTGGGCAAAGCGTATGGAGATCCTGGGATGCCCCGTCGTCAGAATCCAGCTCTCGGCCTTGCTGATGTAATCCGGAGGAAAGCAGAGAGAGATATGTCTGGCATCATCTTGGCTGCAGGAGTTGCCAGAAGGATGTTAAATTGAGCTGCACTCCCTGGTCTGGAATCAGAGTTGTCCTTCTCCTAGACTGGTCGCCTATCCAAGGCTAGAAAAAGCCCAATCTTCTCTGCTATTTTACCAATAGCTGGGGCAATTTTGTCCTATGAAGATTTTTCCACAATTTTTGCTTGTATCAGGTATGTGTAAATAGATACGTATTAAATGATGAACTTTTTGAATTATTATGTTCTGCTCAAAAACTTCTGCAAAATATTGACTTTAGAGGTGTGGCTAGAGGGTAGAACGGGTACATTTTATGCCCCCGCCCCCCTTAGAGATGACTATGTGATAGCCCACTTTTGGTGAATGTTGGTCTTGGTGCAAGAATGTATAGGTCATTCACAGAAAAATAAATCAATGAAAATCACCACAGGAACATTAACACTTTATGTGGAATTTAATGAATTAGCCACTGAACTTAGCAAGTTTCAGCATTTGGTCTGGATGTTGTGTATTGAAAATCAGAAAGGAAGAGATTTTCAGAGGTCAGTAATTAATGCATGCATTACTAACAGCATACTGCTATTATATGTATTAAATTAAATATGTCAAAGCTTTCATTTACTCCAATGATTACAATTGGTAAGATTGGCAATTATTTTGATACAAAAATGCATTGCAAATGATTTTAATTTACTAGATGTTTATGTAACCTATGATATCATTGGTAGAATTTAATTAAACGATTACATAAAAATGATTAAATATATATAGTGATATAGCAAATACTGGATGTTACAGGGAAACAATTCAACAATAATCATGGTTGTATTTTAGTACTGACTGCATTTAAACCCAGTATACAAAAGCAATGTTATGCATCGAAAAATTAGGAAAAAAAAGATTGTCAGTGGTCAGGAGTTAAGACATTTTTACAGACAGAGTAGGGCTATTATATGTATAATGGAAATGAATTGTAAATGATTTTACAATAGAAATGAATTGTAAATGATTTTACAATAGAAATGCATTGTAAAGGATTTTACAATAGAAATGCATTGGAAATGATTTTACAATAGA
>VCCN01005667.1:6225440-6239290 GCA_006491835.1 Architeuthis dux | reverse complement strand
CTACATTGAGCACTTTTAAAATAAGTCTTTGTTATAAAAAAATATAGTAGTCTTATTATATGTTTATGTAATATTATATATATATATATTTTGTGTGTGTAATACTTTTCAATGAGCGCACAGACACTACATACTGATCCTAGGCAGAGGGGCCAGGTAGTGACAGTTTGATCCTTAAAAGAGTGCACCGATACTACACTCTGATCCTAGATAGATATGCCAGGGAGCAACACTTTGATCCTAGGCAGAGCGTAGATACTCCGATCCCAGGTAGAAGTGCCAATGCATACATAAATAATTTTGTTATTTTTTATGTGTACTATGCTAATTTTATATAAAAGCAAAACCAAGCTAACTTCACACCTATCATAACGCTGAGACTTGTCCTGTCAGTTAATGTTAGGTTTTAAAGTATTCGTCATGATGGAAAACATTCACCTCACAAAGTCTTGTAAATTGCAACATTTATTGTTTTTTTGTTTGTCTGTTTTCTTTTTTGCTGTTATTGTTTTTAACAGTCCATTGATGTGATTGGGTTCTTTTGTGTATTCATACACCAAGTGTGCAACAGGTGAAAATGATTGGCTGGAGTAAGTCCTCATAATCGGCTATTTCACACGTATGGAATGAAAATGAATAAACTTAGATCAATGATGTGGTCACAGGTGAATAAAAAAGAAAAGGAGAAATAAAATCCATAACAGCAAACGGAGGGGGAAGTGGTGCTAGATTTACATGTGGAGAAAGAACAAAACACTTACTTTTGTAGTGGTTTGCATATTTGTTGTTTGTTAATACCACCTAATTGTAAATAAAAAGTTATAGTTTTTCTGTTCCTTTGTTTTAATTAGGTAAGTATCCTAGGCATAGAGTCCCGGGGTAACATCTCAACAGTTGTTTTAGTAACACTAATGGTATATGTGTACTCACAACAATAGTAGTAAATCTTTTTGCCTCTGCCTATTACCCAACCCACCGAATCAGTGTTGTTGCAGTGACCAGTTTGCTAATTTCAACACATGTGACAACAGATGCTTGATCCACTTGTAAACAATACGCTAGTTATTTGAAGGTAAGTAACTGATAAGAAGAATCAATAGTTCATAAGCTATTTCAGCTTTTACAGAGCTAAGTAGCATCTTATTAATTTTCTGGTGGGTTGGAAATGTTGGCAAAAATAAAATAACTAGAGGGTGACACAATAAGAGCAGCACTTAACTAGAAATAAAGATACAGGTAGTACCTCTCTAATCCTGTGCACTGTGCTTTGGCAACTCCCATGGTCCGACATGTTTTGAATCTATCACTGTTAGTTTGTGGATCTATTCATACAGTTCTTTGATTCAGTCACAAACCATGGTTGATATCCATTAAGTTTATATTTACAGTCTTAAAGCTTTTAAGATGTTACTACAGAAAATGTTTTTAAACTAAAAATATTTCCTACAGAAATGTTTTTACATTCTGTTTATTCGTTTATTTCATTAATTTCATATATATACATACATCATCAGCCGTTATAAGTCCACTGCTGGACAAAGGCCTTTCCCATCTCCTTCCATGATTACCTATCTTGTGCTAATCTCTGCCACGCCTTACCGGCAAACTTTTCTATCTCGTCCCTCCATCTTGTTTCTGGTCTTTTCCTACTTTCCTCAGTCTTTTCCCCCCATCTATTGTCATCGCTTCTTGCTAGGTGACCAACCCATCTCTACTTTTACTGCTTAATTATTTGTATAATATCTTTCACTCTGCTCTTCTCTCTGATCCATGTTGATCTTTTTCTATCTCTTAGAGTTATCCCTAGCATTGCTCTTTCCATGGATCTATGTGCTATTCTAAGTTGGTTTTCAGCTCGTTTTGTTAATTTCCATTTTTCGCAGCCATAAGTCATAGCTGGTATTATGCAGCCGTTATATACTTTACGCTTTAAGCACATTGGCAAGGTGCTCTTCAGAATGTCTCTATTCATACCAAATGCTTTCCAACCTATCGTTATGCGTTACGTTACGGTATGAACAGAGACATTTTTAAGAGCACCTTAAGTCTTACAGTCTTAAAACATTTAAGATGTTACTACGGAAAATGTTTTTAAACTAAAGATCTTTCCTACAGAAATGTTTTTATGTTCTGTTTATTTCATTATTTGTCATGTAAGTCGATTATTCACTAATAAGTGTTAATGAGAGATGTTCAGGGGGATTTTATATGTTCTTTTACATATGTGTTTTACTGAATGTGTAAAAAATTAACTGTGGTTTGAAACCTTATTGATGAATTCTAAATTTGACAACTTTTGATGTTTATTTTAGCATAAATTTAGACATGTAATTAGTAATTATTTTGTTAATCCTATAAATTATTTTTAATACAACCAAATAAAAAGCAAAAGCAAGCACAAATATTTTATATTTTATAAATCTTATAGTAATAGAAATTTGCCATAAGTCATTGAAGCAACTTTTTTCCCTGAAATAAAATGGTTCTATGCTTTAGACATTTCGATGGGGTAGGTTTTAAACTATATTTCCAAAGAATTTCATGAATCTGGAAGCAAAAAAGGGATTTTTGTGATCCAGCCAAAAACTAACGTTCATAAATTTAAAATACAGAAGCCTAAAAAGGAAAAAAAAGATTAGTAGCAGTAAATAGTAGTATTGTTACACAAACAACCCCTACGCTTTCTTCTCTTGGAGTATCAGCAGCCAGCCTGCTGATAGCATGCTCTGAATGAGATCATTTTTTTTAAAATAAAGTTGAATGGAGTTGCAGTATATGAAAGAAAATTTAGGCTGTCCACAGAAATTAGCTGAAAAGCTAGTTATATTAAAAATATATCGGTAAAGATCTACATCCATTAACCAAGTCGTAAAAAGATAAAAACAATTTTTTTTCAACAGTAATTTTTGGGGCTTTTAATTTATTAGATCCTAACAATCTTCCTGTTTTACAAGGGGGATTCTATTTACGACGTAACTGTATGGTAAACTGGATTGTTACTTTCAGTCTGTTGTATGGAAGTGAGGCTTTGAAGTATGTTGAAACTTCCATTGTAAAGGTTGTTAACTAGGTTTCTTTGATATTTTAATGACTATTTTTCTGTGCTTTCATTAAGGTTTTCCCCACCAAAAAACCTTAATGAAAGCAGAGAAAAATTGTCATTAAAATATCAAAGAAGCCTCACAAAGGAAGTAACCGAATACTTCGAAGCCTCACTTCAATACAACGTACGGAAAGTAACGGTCCCGTTTACCCTACAGTTACATTGTAAATAGAACACCCCTCGTAAAACCTCAAAAATCATTTTATCTAAAAACTGTCAATGTGTTCTTCAACCTTCCTAGTGTTGTTTAAAGTTGTGAGATGTAGATTGTTACGTTCTAACAGATTAAAAGCACAAAAGACTACACCAGAAAAAAAATTGTTTCTATTTTTTTTACAACTTGGTTAACAGATATAGATCTTTACCAAAATTGTTTCTTTTTTTTTTCGACTTGGTTAACGGATGTAGACCTTTACCAAAAATTGTTAAAAATCAATAAACTGATAAAATCTATTACGTAATAGTATAAAAAAAAACATTTGTTTTCCAGCATTTTCTTAATTTGTACCTTCTAATTTAGTTCTTAAGTAGAAAACAAGAAAATCTTATGTACTCAGAAATTGTTACAAAACTCTGATATGTAATCCTTATCAGAGATTTAAGAGCACACAAGTGAACTTGCTTGTGCAAACAACATTTCCATTGAGCTACAATTAACTCAAAGAAGAGTATGTTTAAATCTCTAAGTACACTGTATCACATAGCCTCAATGACTGTACCCTCTTTGGTGACACTGCATAAATCATCTCTAGTCAATTCCTCATGTGCTTTGTAGTGTAAGTGAGAATCCTTCTGACAGCAATTAAAGAAAATTCCTAAGCATAAAATATTTTTGTTGCTTTTATCATAATGTTTGAGCCAATGTGTTCTTCAACCTTCCTAGTGTTGTCTGAAGTTGTGACATGAAGTATCTTCATTATTCTACATGTTATTTGGACTAGTATTTTCATTTGTGTTGCTTTTATTCTAATGCAGTGGCCAATATGTTCTTCAACCTTCCCAGTGTTGTCTGAAGTTGTGACATGAAGTATCTTCATTGTTTCATGCATTACTTGGACTAGTATCCTCATTTTTGTACCAGACTAATGTGAACTTAGTAAATACTGATATCATTCTGCCACAATGGCATATGATATTTCAAAGAATTAGGTTGTTTGGAAAATAATATCATATTTAAAATATGCAAACCTGGAACCAACCAATTATTGCAAAATCAAGGTTTGATAGTAAACAAAGAGACAGATTTAGTTTAATATTTGTTCCATAAGTCTGTGCATTGTTTATAATTCATGGTAACATTAAACCCCATGAGACACAAAAGATTTAATAAGTGTCATGTTCACCATTGTACTGTGTATTAATATAAAATGATGTGACATAAAGCGAATAAAGAAAATGAAGATTCTTGTTTTAAAAATGTATTGTGAAAATACTTCATCTCATAAAAACTCACATAATGTGAAGAACTAGAGACAGTAGTTAACAAAATAGTGTGGAGAAAAAGTCGAAGTAAGAACAGTGATGTGTCAGATTATATAGACTAGCTGAAAATCTGCCCTATGGGCGGATTTTTTTCAGCTGGTTCCTGCAGAAAGCCTAAACAGAGCCTTTGGTCCAAATAAAAGATCAAAACTATTTTTGAGGGGTACATTAATTCTATACCTCTGGATACAATTCACCATTTCAACTACATAGAGGTCATATACAGATAAACAGAATCAGACCTAGTATTATATAGATAGATACATAGAAATCAAATCATTACTATCGGTGAGAGCGCGAACGAAGATCCCACATTATTTGAGGTGGGGGGGGGGTGCAAAGACTAATATGTGAAAAACATGATCTGGTGTCCCACTAGTGAACACAGAAAATTTGGTGGCCATAGCTCTAGCCATCCTTGAGTTATGCTAACACAAACAGACGGTCAGAAATTTGGTGAATTAAAGTAATAGAAAATCTTTAGGTAAACATGAATGCAGCAGTACACAAACTAAGGGACCAATTTAGCATAAACTTACATTGCTAATTGAACGCCCCCCCCCCGAAACCTATTTAGAGTGGCATTTAAAAAAAAAAAAAAACTGTTTTTCTAGATATAATAAGGAGTAAATGTTTAAATTTTCAGTCCTCTAGCTCATTCGGTGCGGCCTGTATGCGTCATACATACATAACCAGCCAGTCAGACCAACTTAAAAACTGAAGAAACCGATGTTAAGTTTTGGTGACAAAAAGCATCCCGTCTCTTAAGTGACAACTTCCAATGGAGTATAAACCCAGTGACGAAGACTCGATTTCTGTTGCATGCTTCAGCTTAGTGATCCTTGCAAGTGTCAAGTCTGGTCGAGACCAGGACTTTATTCCTACAAGTTTTTATGACCACCTCCTTAGAGTGTACTCAATTAGCTGCTGAGTGCACATGGAAATTTGTCCTAATGAAGAGTTTTTCATACTCTTTGCTTATACCGGGAATCGAACCCAAGACCTTCTGCGTGTGAGGCAGGCATGCTAACCATTACACAATCTGAGTGGCCGAGAATTTTCGTAACTGGTGTTAAAAAGTGTTTCTCACTGAAATCTCCAGTTTTTATTTATCTATGATCTCTTTCAACAGAAAAGAGCCTGGCTTCAGATGAGACAAAACAGCTGAACAGGCAAATAAAAACAGACAGGAGAATTGTGTAATGTTTGTATATCTTCTCCAGTTGAAAGCCACAACTCCTGTAAACATTGTGATATCCATCACAACAATATAATCCCGGTAGTTGACTGATACACACGCAATGCTTTCCTGGCTGCTGACATTTCCAGTTTAGCCTTTTCTATCTTTTTATATTGAATCACCATAGCCACGTTCACCGACCCACCAAACAACAAAAAACATGGTGTCGAGATATTCTTCCCTTTTCACTCGGTTGTCTGTGTCAGTGCTCCTGGTCACATTTTTTGGCATAGAGCCTTGAAAATCTACATGTTTACGCCGGTAACCACCTTTTAAAAATGCTTTTTTCACTTTTTTGAAATTTGTCTTTTTAATCACTGCTACCAAAGGTTTGGGTTATTCATGTGTTCACACATTTATATGTATTATATGTATGTCAATTTTATTTATCTATGTAGCCGGACTTCTCCCAGCCCTAACAGTTCAGAGTAGAAATTTTGTACACACCCCCCTCAATGAGTAGGGAAAATGATTTTTTTTTGTTTTTTGAAAATTCCCCTCCAAAATATGAATTTAGTGAGAGGGTTCAATTTTCAATGTAAGCTTATGCTAAATTGGTCACTAGTTTGTGCCCGCTTGTTTTTTGAAAATTCAGATATTCTTTAGTGATCACAGACAACTTTTTAATTGATCAGCCCCAACACAGCATATGTATGGCAGTGTTAATAAATAATAATCCATCATGAAATGGACATTTTTGTTGCCATTATAATTATGATGTTGTAGGCATTTGTTGAAAAGCTTGGTTGGAATGAATGTGAGAGTGAGTAAGTATATGGTTTCATTTTTTAATTTAAAAAAAATAAAAATTACATTCTTTTTTTGTCCTACTGATTCTGCAACACTCGTTCCAGTATGAAACTGACAACACCAGTCAGTTGATGAACCAATGTAGTCCTCTATGTAACCTTGTATCACTGTCCAAAGAGTTGGGGTGGAGTAGGTGGGTTAGTAAAGTCTAGGGTGACAGAGAGATAAGTGTACAGAGTGGGGGTATTGTGACAAAAATGAAGCAACTAGGCTACAGTGATTCATTTTTAGGCAGAGGTGGCAATATTTAGTTTATTCTCATTCAACTCAGAACTGACAAGATGGAAATAAAAGGGCAAATATTTTTGGAATAATTCAAATGGACTGTCATCCTCATCTCTTCGAATTTCTCAAATGAGAAATTATCATTACTAGCTGAAAACTCACCCTAGCAAGATTTTCATCTAGTATTTATTGAATCATACCTTATTTGAAAATCATCACCCTCTTGAATTCTTGGATCACATAGATAGATGGATGGAAATCAGATCATTATTATTGGTATGAGTGCGAATGCAAACCCCCTACAATATTTTTTTTTCTTCAATTTTCAAAAACCAATAATATGTATGAATGTCAATTATTACTTTCTTCTTTGATGTATAATGCATATAAACCTACTGTTTCTTGTCATTAAAGGAGTCATGTCTATTTCATTTCCATTCAACATGCTACCTAACACTTTATACTTTCCACTACTAGTCGTCCTTGCCTATGTCAAGCAATATGGAAGAGGGAAGCTAATGAGATTCTAAACAGACACAACACATGCCTTATTTTCATGACAACCTGATGGACACAATGCAAGTGTCCAGTTTAGCATTATACTTGCATTGTAAATTGAACCCCTCACTAAAAACTTGAAAAGTTTTGGACTCTTGGAGTCCGATTAGTAACCACAGAAAATTTGGTGGTCATAGCTCTGACTGTCCTTGAGTTATGCAAACATAGACGAACCGACAGACATTTGGTGAATTATACTAAGATTATACATTGATTTATTCTAACTAGCATCCTCATTTTGGTTGTTATAGCCAAAATGTTTTGGCCATTGTACCCTTCCTCAGGTGCCTGTCATATTGTTAGGTAGTTGAATGAAGACTACTCTCACTGCTACTGTGATATCACCTCCTGTCACTTCTGTTCAGCTGAGGGCCAGGGTGTATAAATGGTCAGCCATTGAGTGACATCAGTAGTGCTCAATTTGGTGAATCAAGTCGAAGTCGTTGTGAGTGACACATAGCAGAAGACAGGTGTTATGATTCAAGTAACCAAAATTTTTTTACAAGATGAATCAGATACAGATGCATTCACTGGAAACAAATAGTGTCAAATCCATGCAAAGAACAGTTCATTACAATCTTTGCCACATATATAACAACTTGTGACTGAAAGAACTTAACAACATTGTATATACTATACTATACTTTATGTTGTGTACAGCAGCCTGCCATAATTGTTATGTAAAATAATTTTCCGGCTGTCGTACAAAACCACGGCTTCAATGTATTTCAGTAAACTTCATAAAATAATGAGATAACGCTTATGTTTATCATGTCGTTAATAGAAACAATCAAAAAAAAAAATTATCATGTCATCCTTACATTTTAAATCTATAAACCCATGCTGGTGACGTATTATAGATCTATAATTTTAGATAAAAGTGAATATCAACTTTGTACAATGGCCAGTTGTCGGGTTATCTCGGTGTATACATACATACATACATACACACACACACACACACAGATTTCTCAAATTACATTAAGGATAACATGTATTCAGTAATGTTCTTGGAATTTCAAATCAAACCCTTTATTTAATGCACTATTTAATAATAGAATAGAATTTAATAAAACTGGAGAATAAGGAGATTGAAAGAATCATTGCACATGCTAGGCTTGATAACCTATTCAGTAGACTTAGAATTGAACACCATATCAGAAAAAAACAGACATTTAAGGCTCCAAAATGACACCACCTGATTGTACTATGGGACAATGACCTAGTGAATATACATGTTGATTAAGTGTATGCAATTTACCTGGTGGTCATGAGTTCAATCACTTGGTCAAGTTAAATCAGTGAAATCCATATAAGCTGGTTCAATGGAACGAGCAGAAGTGGCAACATAAGGAAGAATGAACTAATATGAGATATCGCCTAGAATGGACAGCAAAAGGTGAACAATCTACCTTAGTAAATTAAGGGTTTGGTTCGCAATTCTGAGAATGTTACCAAATACATCAGGCACCTGTACAACCAAGATTAGGACAACAGTGTTTTATAATCCTTATTTTTGTTGTTTATCTTAATATCACTAAAAATGCCATGGTAAAGAATTAGAAACTTTGTCATTTTTTTTCAAAACTCAACACAATCTCAATTTGGTGTACATTATAACAGACATTGGACTAAAAAAATGTATTTCTAACCCAAAACATGCCCTGTAGGTAATCAATATTTGAATAACTAAAGTTGCGGTCAATTTTGTTAATGATACTATCTGTAACTATGAGAAGGGTCACCACTATTCCAAGAGTTGTTCAGACTACTGAACTAATTCTATTTGTGGCTTTTGTTGTTACTATACCATTTTGACCAACCCATTCCCTAGCCTTCTTCAGGTGAACAATCCACTTGGAAGGTACCTTCTATAATTTTGTCATGGGGATTGGGTATGAGCAGTGATGTACTGGAATATCTATCCGGTCAGATATCCGCGCCAGATTCACAAAAAAAAAACAAAAACAAAAAAAAAAAAAAAATCGGATTGCAAAGTAAAAAATTAAATTAAATTAAAATCCACGTCTGTTAAAAAATATTCAGTGGCTAAAATTTGAAACTGGTGGCAGTGATAATCTTTTGCGAATCCCGACCGGATTGATATTCCAAAACTTAGATTGAATAAATAAAGGAATCAGAATTGATGGCGAATATCTAAGTAACCTTAGATTTGCTGACAGCATCGTCTTTTTGGCCGAAAACCTTCATAATCTCTGAACAATGCTAGACAAGCTTTTAAGAAAGCAAGAAAGTTGGTCTTTGTATGAACTTCAGTGAAACCAAAGTCATGTGCAACAAATACTTTGAGGATAAAGACACAATGATCAGAATAGAGTGGCAAAGCGCTGACATCATCACTTGGCTTCCGGCTCCAGTCTTTATAAAAGTAATACTGAATTAACATTACAGAGATTTTACTTGTTTCTTTTTTTCATCCTTTTTTTTGGTTATTTCAACCAGAATCTTGCACATTTCATCAGTACAGGACAGACAGTTTATACTTACTGGAAATTTTGATGAGTTTTAGTGATTTTATCGATTTTTTCAATCGTTTTTTATGAATTATTATTAGCTGTTCTCGTTTCTAATATTTTTGCATGCTTTCAATATAAATACATCTTTTCTTAAAAACAATGGCGAAATTTTTCGAATTTGAAGTATCACTTTTTTAAATAAGTTTTCAACCACCACAATTAACTCAGAGTTATTGTTTACCAAATAATGTTTTGATGAAAATTTTCTACAATCTTTCTTCTTATTAATAACACAAAGATTATTACAATAAAATTGACATGGTTAGTAGTTTGGGGTATTTTATCAATATGTTCACATTCACGTTAATGCTTGTCTGTTAGCAACTTTCGGGGGGGGAGGCAAATGAAAAAAATTTACAAAATCACTAAAACTTTTCTTATCAATTGAGCGGGTGATGATGTCAGACTTTGACACTCTATTGAAAACGCAGAGTTTAAGAAAGTAGAACGTTACATCTACCTGGGACAACAAATCTCCATAGAATCCTCAAAAGAAGAAGAAATCAAGTGAATAATCACTCTAGGTTGGCAAGTTTTGGTAGAGTGAGCTCTTCATGTGAAACATGGAACTAAGAGATTGACTCTCAAACTAAGGATTATACAACTTGCCCAGGAGAAGATCTTGCTTAACATCACATGGAGAGATCACAAGACAGCACATTATATTAGAAAGCAAACAGGGGTCAGTGATATCATAAAAACCATTAGAGAGCTCAAATGGCAATGGACAGGCCATGTTTCAAGAATGTCAGACAACCACTGGACATCACAACTCACAACATGGATCTCCCGATATAAGATGGTATGATGATTTAGACAAGTTCAGAAGGTATTGGCATTGTGACACTCAATGGACATTAAAAGGCTAAATGATGATAATGATGAAGTGGGTACAAGTATATAATGATAAAACATGCTAAAAGAAAAATAGGTGAGTTTAAAACAATAGCAGGAATTAGGGCATCGGAAACAATGGGAAAGATTTTGGATATTGAGGAATATCTGGAAGTTGAGTCAAATAATTACAAACATTTAAAAAAATGTCTCAACTTAATATTTCAGTTAATTTCACCTTATCTCCAAGCAGTTAAAAGGTTGCCTAAACGATGTCATTTGCTTGCCTATCTACAGATCTGAAGTTTGAATCACTGCATGATTCACTTAATTAAATCTTATTGCCCAAGCAGGTTCTGTGTAACACATGTACATACAAACTAGCAGAATAATATCATAGATAATTTGATAATAGTATAGTGACAGAGTATTCAAAGAGTTTTTCGGATGGTTGAACTCCGTTGTTTATGTTGTTAACACGTTTTGGTCGAGCCATTCTACTGCCTTCTTCAGGTGTATTATTTGAATGTAATGGTGGTAAACAGAACCCCCCCCCCTAGCAGCAATTCAGATGTTTTTCTTTCCTTCCCTTGTTAGACCAGGATGTCCATACCTTGTCCCTGTTGAGTAGCAGAAGCCACATCGAGTTGAATTCCGAGAAACAGTTACATGGCATTTATGTAACAAGGCACCAATCAGAAGGAACCTTTCTGCACATGTCAGACACTCTCCCATGGGGTTACTTAGTCAGCAGTAGGATGCGATTGAGTGAGCTTGTTTACAGTGTGACTGTCGCTTTTACAATGACCAAGCGAGTCATTCTTTTTTTTTGCAAAACATTGCATCACCCAGGTCTGTCAGCACCCTCCCCACCTACATTCAAAATTTGGCTTCCTATGACGTCTGTCTCCCCCCCCGAAGAGATTTCAGACCATGGACGAGATTAAGGAGAATGTGACAAGGCAGCTGATGGTGAATCCGAAAGAGGACTTTGCAGACTGTTTTTAAAAGTGGAAGAGACGTAGTGATAAGTGTGTGAGGTCCCAAGGGGTGTACTTTGAAGGAGACCCAGGTACCATTGAGGTCCAATAATGACTGTATTTTGAGAAACTAGAAACAAGAAGAATTTTAAAAATTTGGATTAGACAAATGACCTTAAAAATAGAATATACAATGATTTGTTGTTTTGTTTGTTTATTCCTGTTGACTCATTGTGGAGCATAGGGCCACAACCACTCTGTCGCAGTTTTAGTAGCAAGTAGGTTTTTTACGACAAGGAGTTGCAAGCCCCACCCCAAACCTTCTCCAGTGTTTTGGTTATATATTGAATACATTTGGTTTTGAGAGGAATATCCAAGATTAAATCATTTGCAAATATTACACTGCATTCAATGCACTGGTATTATGACTAGGGGGCCGTCTACTAAAGCACAATATGGACATTTATGGGGCTTGGATAAGTTGCAGTGAGCTTTAGTCCTCCCAATACCATTGTAAACCATTTGTCTTATAATTCGGCATATACAGTATTTCATAAGTTTATATATACACATTAGATAATTAGGCAAAAAATAAAAAGGTCAAGGTAGAGGGTTAAGGGGGGTGGGGGGAGAGGAAACAGAAAGCTGAGTCCTTGTGGAGCATAGGGGCTGCAACCACTCTGCTCTGGTTTCAGTAGTAAGTAGTTTTTTCCAGGAGGAGCGTTTGGCTTGGGGATAGTAACTCCACCCACTTTGGACCAGCTATGGCGACTCTCAAACTGTAGGTTTTTTCTGTCAGAGTAATCTTCTCTTAGATGGACTGCCTTACGGGGCTAAAGGGCTCTAACTGCCTTGCTATTTACCCATAGCTGGAGGGAGAAGTGGATTCATGCCTATCCCAAGGTAGGTAAGGTAAAGCGCCCTTTTAAGAACAGCCAGTGACAAAGTCCTGGTTTCCTCTGCATGCATCAGCTTAGTGATCCTTGCAAGATTCAAGTCTGATCGAGACCAGGACTTTATATTTACAAATTTTTTATGAGGTCCACCGAAGGGATGCCTCCACCATAATCACACATCTTAAAGTGTACTCAACTAGCTGCTGAGTGCACAAGGAAATTTGTCCTAATGAAGAGTTTTCCACACTCTTTGCTCATACTGGGAATCGAACCTGCGACCTTCTGTGTGTGAGGCAGATGTGCATAACATTACACTATCCGAGTGAACCCTATCCCAAGAGCATTAGTGCCAAGCGAGCATAAACAGTCTCGATGGAAACTTGAACTGGGTCTGTGCCAATACTGTCACATCACTGTGCATCTTCATATACCATCATTGAAGCACCTTGAGCGAAAATAGGGGGAGTTGTGCTATACTCAAATGTATGCTGAAATAAATTTTACTAAAAGGAAGCCCATTTGATGACAGAGGTGATACAATTCCACACCCCACCCCCACTAAGAAATATATTTGACCTTAAGTTCTGAGTACCACAATATTTATTTCCTTCCTGTGAAACACATGCGACACAATAAATAAATTTAAAAACAATGGCTTCAAAAATTGAGTGCACAAGGTGTACAAAGGTAAGTTTTTCTTATGTTATTTTATTTGAAGAAATTAAAATAATTATCATTATAACAGTAGACAACATAAATATAGTGGGCACTTATTGCATAACTGCAGTATTGCAATACAAAAATTTTGAACATCAAAGCAGAAAAACACGTGGGACTGTCGAACTATAGTGCAAAATCGAGTACCTATGTTATACAAGAGGTTATAATTTTATATGTATTTTTCTCCTCAAAATCTAGTACTCGTATTATACAAGAATTGTGTCATATATGAAGAAATACAGTATTTGGTCGTTTTAATACTGAAAAATCGGCACTGACCATATATGCAGTTGTCTGCCATCATCTATTGCCAGGGAGGATATTATTTCTAGCTAAAGAACCTCCTTGTCATTGCTTAGAATCAGTATGCGAGTTATGGGGCAAGGGCTTTGCCTAATGACAATAAGGCTTATTGCTCTACTGCAGTCATTCTCAACCTTTTTTTGGCCACGGCCCCCTTAAGAG
>VCCN01005667.1:6202454-6219817 GCA_006491835.1 Architeuthis dux | reverse complement strand
ATCATTTGATTTCATATATATATATATATATATATATTACACTGTGTCATATGTGCTGGTATTATAACAACTGTGTCATATGTGCTGGTATTAGGACTACTGAAGAATCAAGCCGTACATCTAGGGAGTTGGGACACAGTTGTTTAAAATGACCTTGTAATACATGCATCTCAGAAGCTAGCAAATATGTTATATAATTTCATAAATCCTATTATATAAAACTTTCCAGAATAAGTTCTGTATAACAAGTTACAAAATATCCTTCAGAATTGACTAAAAACTACAAACATGTAGTGGCCTATTTGAAAAGAAATCACCAAATATTACAGTGCATCCAATGCAATAGCTATTATGGATAGAAGGCCAGACTTAACAGCTATTAGTAAGAGCTATAAGTGTCATTAGTAAAGAAAGGAAAAGCAGATAAACATTAATTGAGAAAATCATGTTGACCGTTTTTCTGTAAGGTTATTCAGAAAGTAATATTACATTCTTGGAGATGGAATTAGTTTCATACCTGGCTTTTGTCATTGCTAACAGTGATGATTGTTCCTGACAAATTTAATTCATTCCAAGAGTGGTTAGACTACTGAACTCATTTTTGTGTTGCTTTTGTTGTTACTGTTTTGGCTGATCCATTCAACAGCCTTCTTCAGGTGTACAATATGTAAGGAAAGAGAGGAGTTGTGACCAGAAAAGAATTGATAGCTAATATACCAACCAGCTTGTTTCATTCCCATAAGCCACACAGGTGATACCATTTTCAGCAACTAGTGTAACACAAGTGATTCCCTATTTATACATGGGGATGCTCTCCAATTCCCTCCTTGCTAAATAAAGAAATGCCCTTCAATATTCAAAAATGAATTTAATAGTCCAAACAACTCTTGGAGTGATAATGACTTTTCTCAAAATTATAGAAGATATCTTCCATATAGATTGCATGCTTGAAAAAGGCTATAAAATGGATCAGTTGAAACATTTTGGTAGCAACAAAAAGAAAGAGATCAATAGTCTGAACAACTTTTGGAATGATAATGACTTTTCAAAATTATAGATGGTTTCTTTAAGTCAAATGTTTCGGTCGTTCCATTCAACAGCCTTCTTTGGGTTTATCTCACTTTTCTCCATCAGGAAAGAGAAGAATTTCTTTCCTTCAGAAAATGGTGGTGAACAGATTTCAATGCAGTGTGAATTTATTTGCTCAGCAGGGAGCGAATTGGAGAGTATCCCAATTTATAAAAAATATGGAATCATCTGTTTTACACAGGTTGAGAATGGAATTATCTGTGTGGCTTGCATTGCTGGGTATGAGCTGAGATGGCCATTATATTTGTCACCATTTGTTTTCTGTTCACCACCATTTTTTTAAAAAAAAGAAAAAAAGAGACCCCTTCTCTTTGCTCATGGATTGTACACCTAAAGAAGATGAATGGATTGTGGTTACAACAAAACCAACACAAAGAATGAGATCAGTAGTCTGAATTCCTGGAATGATAATGACTCTTCTTAAAATTATAAATAGTATCTTAACAGTCAGTATGGACCTGATTTGATTAAATAAATTTAACTTTTGTTACCTTTGAACAGGTATTTATTCCATCTCCAAAAAAGCAGCATTACTTTATATATATGTATAAACAAAATGACAGCTTATAGCAATAATATACAAAGTCATAAAGACTTACCTCATTGCTGACAGTTTGAGTTGAGGATTCACTTAGAGTGTGACGCCTTGGATGTGCCCGCCTAAGCACACCAGTAGACCTTGATGCAGGTGATTTGGGTTTTACCTCACTTTTCTCCGTAACATGTAATCCTGAGGTTTGAGATTTGGAGGTAGTGGCGGTAGTGGTAGTGGTGGTGGTGGTAGTAGAAGATTTTGTTGTAGTGTTGGTAGCAGCAGTTGTTTTTGTTGCATTTGTAGAAGGCTTGCTCTCAGTTAATGGTGCCTGGTCTGATGATAATGTCCCTCCTCCATTGCTATCTGTTGTTGACACTGGAAGAACAAAAAGAAATTTTATTAAATGTTCATAAAATTAACTGTTTGTGATGATAAATACAATCAATTAGCTATTTGAAGAACTTTGTTGTTTTTATCACAACATTTTGATCTGCCAGCCTTCCTCAGTTATAACCTTCCAGGAATGTCAAATGAAACCATTTATTTGATCCACAGAGGTATGTTGTTCTCATTCGATTGCCAGTCATGTCCGGTGTCCATCCTGGGGAATTAATAACTACACTGTTCTTTTTTATAATGCCCCTCTGCCTCTCCACTATGAGTTGGTGTATATTTCTGCACAGAGCACCCTACAATATATGGTCTAGTGCAGTGGTTCTCAACCTTTCTTGCCCATGGCACCCTTTTCCCCATATTTCAGAGTGTCTTTCCTCCCGTCCAAGATTGTCTGGCTCAGAAGATGTGTAATATGCATACAATATTGAAAATCTTGTATCCTTTTTATATTAGCACATATTCATTTACTTGGATTATTTTTAAAAAGGAAAAGTAATTTAACTATACTAACAGTGCCAAAAGATCAATATTCCAAATTTTTGGTTCTGATAATCTGTGGTCCCAATTTCCAGCAGAAAGGCTAAAATTCTCCCCCAGGTTGGGAATTCCCTGCCCCTGGTTGAAAACCTCTGGTCTAGTAAATAAAAATGCAGGTAAAACTTGTCCGATCCCCTGGAAATCATAAGTTCAATCCCTGGGTCAGGTAGATTACAAATTCCTTAAGAAGGACAACTGATGTGAAAGGTAAAAGAATGGGAACAATATACTTCCATGGATCAAATAAAGGTTTCTAAATGACACAGCCACCTGAGGAAGGTTGGAGAGTACAGAGGTCAAAATGCTGTGATAAAGGCAACAAAGACAGGGAACTGTTGTTACTATTATACATTGATTCCTTCAGACCCGTTTCCTCATCTTTGTTGTCTTTATCACAATGTTTTGGCTGCTGTACTCTCTGGCCTTCTTTCTGTCTGAATTTCTGAGAAAAGGCATTGTTACATTGTTTCTTTTGGACCAGTTACCTGGTTTTTGTTGTCACTATATGCTCCAACCTCAGGAAACTATCACATATAGTAACCATCCAGAAATGTGAAGGAGAACACTTTATTTGATGTTCTTCTCATTTCTTTACCTGTCATGTTGGGTTTCTAGTTAATTTACACCTTCAGTTCCAACATTTTTTTGCTGACTTGTGTAGGCCAAGAATAGAACAATGGGGATTTCCTAGAGACCAAATAGCATAGCTGGAAAGCAGGTATTAGTCACAGCAGTGTGCAAAGGACAAAATGAAGACAAGGCTCAAATTTTAAAAAGGGGACTTAACAAGTAGCAGAAACTGTTAGTTAATGTCCTTTGGTGCTAAATGTGTTACTAACCATCATTTATTCTTTATGGTGCCACTCTTCCTCTCCACCATGACTTGTGATTTTAATCAAGCGCAAAGTGCATGGTAAATATTCTCAAGTTATGTCACTCATTTTCTTTTTCTGTTAGCGGTAGCAAAAACTCTGTATGTACACTTAATTCTCACCAAATTAAGACAGGACATGTATTTTCAATATATCTCAAAGTACATTTTTTTTTATTTTACAAAAAAACTTTTTCTCAGCTTTTATGAGGGAGATTCTATTTACAATTTAATTATTATATAAAACTCGGCCCTGACTTTCCGTCATAGTTTAAAAATTAAGTCAGCATGTAATAAAATTCTTTATTGATGAGACCAATTGGCATAATCATGGTAACCAAACCTCCTAAATTTCCATATAAAATGAGATATTCCATTTGAAAATTCATATAACATGCACAAATTGACATTTTTTGTGAATATTAATTCATTTAAACCCTTGTAGCCCAAGTTCCTATTTGTTCTCCACCATAAAATTTTGTACATTTACCAAAGGCCAGACCAATTATTCTCCAAATTTAGGAAAAAGTTTTAGATCTACTAGAGTACGTTAAAATGGTATATAAATGCGCTTTCTAGGTGTAAAAACAACCGAGATATTGATTTTCAAACTTTGTCACTACCTTAAAAAATTCAAAATGAACTAGAAATGTGAGACAGGTGCCATTCAATTTGTCTCATAAAGATCTATAATCATGTCAAATTTGAATAAAATCCATGATGGTCATGGTATATTTGCCTTAAAGATTTGTTGATTTGACACGGAATGACCCAATATGGACTTTTACACACACACGCACACACAAATATTAACTAAATCTATACATCTATACATCCCTTGTTTGAATAAATGTCTTGTTTCTTTCTAGAGGATTGTCTCTTTCATTTTTCATTTGTTGTTGTTGTTCCTTCCTTTGTCATGACCGTACTTAAATGGAGTCATTCTTTTCACTTTTTAAAAACCTTTATTATGGAGAAACTTCACTTCATGCCTTAAGCCGGCGCACACCTTCATCACAGAAGCTCCGATACTCAACAATAGGTCGGAATTCTTACCTCTACAAAACCTCTGGACACTGTCAACCACCTCTATATTTTTGTATGTATATGACTGCCCCATCTTTTGGAGTGTTATTTTTTTTATGCTTCAAATGTTGGTTTATCCACCAGGAATGAAATAAAACAAGAAGCAAGTGATAAAATAATAATTTACAAGACTGGCTGCTGCAGGGTCAAACTCTACTTCAACTTCTATTCCGACTGAAGATGATTTCTGCAACTTTTGTATTGGATATATAATAAATAAAAAATCATAAAAATATATATCTTTTTGAATAAATGTATTTATTTATTAGAATGAAATAAGCCATTGTATATCTGTATGATACATTTTCATTAATATCTAAGACTTGTCAATTTAGCTCAGTCAGTAAGACAGCCTCCTGGAAATCAGTTGGTCGTGAGTTCATGGTAGGGGAATTTTACATATCGGTTTACACTTAATGTTGATGAGGATTGTTCTTGTTATGGTAGGAAAACAAAGTCAACTCCAGACTTTGTACTGGAGTTTGATAAAAAACGATTTCAATTTCAGAGAAAGGTCCTCCCAGATTTGATAGATAGGTACAATACAATCCCCCCCAACACTTACACACACACTCGTGACCTAGTGGCAAACAAAGCAAAGCTTATGATTAGATAAATTAATATGGAGAATAAGTACCCATTTATTTATTCCAGTTTATTTATTCCGAAAGAAAAATAATTTGAAAGATACTCGTGAGAAAGAAAACTGGAACAAGTCTGGTAAGAAGGGTAAAATAATAAGAGGTAAAGAAGAGAAAGGTAGACAGAGAAATATGACTGCTGTTTGTGTTATCTACAACTAGCATTACCTTCGGGAGAAAGCACAGCTCCACCCACAGCAACCCCTTGCTCCTATACCTTTTGACACCCACACCTATCCTAGGTAGCATTAGCAAATCATATCATACTTTATATTTTGTCCCACTCACACCTGGTATCAATGCTATCAAGTTACCTGTGTTGTTTATACTAAGTTGGATATTTCTGTACAAACATGATAGCAAGCCAGTTGACTAGCATTATTACTATGACTGCGTATGAATCATGTTATCAACTTAATATTGATGCACTAATCCCAATTTTTGTCAAATGTAGAATAAAGCTGGTTGTACATGTTCTGCCAACATGAGACATCTCGTCATTGGGTTGCATATTTATGGGGCTGAAAATTCTGTGGAGGGAAATAAATCATTTTGTCTATACCGGAGAAAGGGCTCTCCTATGTGACTGGATAGAAAGATGACAAAATTCGTTATTTTCAATTGAAAATATAGGTTGGTTTTTATTCCTGTTGATAGCTTCAATGCCAGGCCAGTGTGCGGGCCACTGGGGGTATTGAATTCTGTTTCGGTTAAAATTCTTCTTACAGAAGGACTGACAGTAATTGTAGCAGTTCAAATCAAGGCACCTGGTTTCCACCTCCTATTCCCTCCTTCACCCTGACGGGTGGAGAGGGAAGCTCCTAGCTTGTTGACCTGTTCACTCTCTGTTCTCCACTGACTCCAACTGCCGGCCGATTTGAAATCACGGCCACCCTTAAACTACTCTGGTTGGTCGAACACATTTTCTTTGTTGTGACTTCCATGTGACCCGGTCAACCGTTTGACCCAAATCCTAGCCCAGAGAACATTATATGGCATTTTGGTGCAAGTGCCAATACCAGCACCCTAAATTCAAGTTTTCTGATAAACGAACACACAACCAGAGTGTATTTCATTACACAAACTCCAGGACAAAGTTAGAGTTGACTTTCCTATGTAACAAGAGCAAGAACAATCCTCATCAAAAATAGGGGATTAAACCGATATGTAAAATCCCCATGATTTGAACTCATGACCTAGTGATTGCTAGCCTGTTGTGTTACCACTTGTGCTAAACTGACATGTTTTACATACCACCAAAATTTATAGTAGAATTACACAAGGAAGTAGAAGTAGGAGCAGAGTTTGACTCTGGAGCAGCCAGGCTTGTTTTAATTGTTGTCAAACTCCAGTCCAAGTTGGAATTGACTTTATCCTAACAAGAACAAGAACAATCCTCACCTAATTTAGGGGAGTAAACTCTTCACTGTTTGTTTAACGTTAAACCAAAGTTTGTCCCTGCAGCAGCCAGGCCTGTTCTTGATATAAACTTTATTTTACTCCTATAAGTTTTCAGGTGAACAATGAGAAGTCACTAATAAGTACACATCTAACAAGAGAAATTAATTATTTATATAAGCTAATAACTCCTTAAAAGGTATCCACTTTAGGCCTTATATTGAAAGAAATGAATACAAACATCTATAATTTACTTTATAGTAGATAACACAATAATGTATACCAGGTGGACCTTTGGAAATTCCACAGGTGTTGACAACAAGGATATCATCATTACTCTCACATATATATTTCTGCAATTAAAGTATATGATTTTGTGATTCAATTCTTTTGGCTTCAGACTTGCGAAGGAGGAGTAATGAATGAATGACAATTATAGTGAAGGTAGAGTTCCTTTTGCTCCAATTCAAGCATAAGCACCCTCTTCTATTTTTACTCTTGTTTATTACATTGCAAGTGTGAACAGGGTGGGAGATGAGAATGGATGAAAGAAGTGGGGAACCAGTACATGGCTATAGCATTCGCTCCGTTCACGCTTTACGGTGTGGGCACTGGGCCGTCGCAGTCCAGGTGTAAAGGAGAACTGTGTTGTAAAGCATAACGGTCATACATATAAACAAGAAGAACTGGAAAGCACTCAGAGAGTGCATACCTCTACCAATGACATTGTCTGGGGAAGTAATTGTGCATGGATCCGCCCCTAACTTTAATCACTTCTTCTGAAGCCCATAGACAACCGTTTCTACAAAATTTTATATAAATTCATTCAGAACTTTCTGATATATTATGTGGACAGACATTAACTTTTGGCAATATTATGTGGTGTGCACATATAACTATGATGGAGGGGAGATAATTGTGCATGGATCCGCCCCCAAAATTATTCACTTATTATTCACCATTCCACAACATTTTATAGAAATTCATTATGAAATTTTGGCGATATTATGCGGTGTGGACATATAACGATGATCTATTGATGGTAATTGTGTATGGATCTGTCGGAAAATGTAATCACTTCTTCCATAGCCCATTGTTCATCTTTCCACAAATGAGAACTTATGGAGATATCATGTGGATAGACATGAGCATATACGTAAGTGTATCTCTCAATCAAAATAAACAAAATCCTGGATCCTTCCCAAAATTTAACCACTTCCTTCCTTAACCCATTGCCTACCCTCCCACAAAATGTTATTGAAATCCATTGAGTACTTTTGGAGATATCATGTGGACAGACAGATGTGACCGAATACATATACCTCTCCAACTACGCTGACAGAGGTAAATAATAGTATTATGATTTTATAGTAAAATTAGTATAACTTATTAAAGTACAGACAATATAACACAAGTTTTCTTGGCTGAGATATTTATGTCTACTTTTGACGTCTGTAAAAGCCAGGATTTTTCAATGCGGATTTTCAAGGCAGACAGACGGGTCTTCCATACTTGGAAAATTGGCACCATACAATCTTCGTACTCACCATTTTCTCACACCAAAGCCTAAGTTAAGCTCTGTTTATATCTATATCTATATACAACACAAAAAGGGGATATTCTATAGAGAGGTCACACTTCACCTTAAAACTTCATTGCAGAGGCTGGAGGGTTATTTTGCATACAAGGCCCTGCTGTCTAAGGATCCCATAATCGTGGAAAACCCTTCCAAAATCTTTGTCCGCTTAGCCAAGCCATTCATTCATTCAATACTTAAACTAATCTCATAGGACATAACTAGTGAGTTAAATCCTCATTGTGCTAAACTACTGTGGCCTTGTGCCAGACTACACTAAGCTTAGCAAAATCTCCACAGTATAACACTAAACAGAAAAAAAAACTTGATAATTATAATAATCACATTTTTGAAAAGCTAAGAAAACAAAAACTACCAATCTGATTAAAATACCATATTAATTTAATTTATTTATACCACACTGTGTATAACACGAGCAATTTTGTACCAAAATCTGAGTGAAAATAGGAGGGGAGGGTCGTACTATACTCGAATGTATGCAGGAAAAACTTTTATGCATTACTAAAATTAAGCCCATTTGATGGAAGTGGTCACGCAAACCCCACTTACTAGCTAAATTTTAAAATAATTACCATTGTACAGTACGCAACATAAAAATAGTTGGAACTTATTGTATAACTACAGTATTGCAATACACAAATTTGGAACATCTAAGCAGAAAAACATGTGGGACATCTAAGCAGAAAAACATGTGGGACATCTAAGCAGAAAAACATGTGGGACATCTAAGCAGAAAACCATGTGGGACTGCCAAACTGTAGTACCAAATCTAGTACCAATGTTATAGAAGAGGCTATAATTTTATATGTATTTTTCTCAAAATCTGATACTCGTATTATACAAGAATCATCTTATACACAAAGAAATATGGTAGTTGCTTTTATCTGATAGTTATTTACTAAGCATAGCTAGGTCTGGCACAAGGCTACAATATTGGGGCACTCGATGCACTACAAAATTGGTCAGAGATGATCATCACCCCATAGTAAGTGAGGATTGCTTTTATCTAATAAATCAAAATCTTCCCAAGAGATGCTTGTAGAGTTGTTGTCAAACTATAAAATCAGCTTGGAAAACTCTGGACAAAAGCCAGGCTTGTTATGTTTTACAGCTATTTTTGATTCTCTGTTTACACTAATGTGGAACCAGGGAGAGAGAGAGAGAGAAAAAGAGTAGAAAACAAGCCTGGCTGCTGCAGGGTCAAACTCCACTCCTACTTCTATTCCGACTGAAGATGATTACTGTAACTTTTGTTTTGTATATATAATAAATAAATTTGTAAATATATAAGACTTATCAGTTTTGCTCAGTTGGTAAGAGTGCTGCCTACCAATCACTTTATTAATTATACATATAATAGCCTTATTCTATCAGTGATGGTTTAATTCCTGACCACTGCATTTACATAATACATATAATAGCCCTATATGGTCAGCAATGCTTGCCTGAATTCCTGACCACTGACAATCCCCTTCTTCCTGGAACTTACTCAAACAAGTTTTAGCTAAAGAATTGCAAAATTTGGTGTTAAATGATCATTTTCACCTTTCCACTAGAAATATTTAGTTTGTCAGTGCAGAAAATAACTAAAACAAGCATTCCAAGGGAAATTATGAATCACCGCCACCTATATATGCTATGGTGGAGATGATCAATTAAAAAGTTGGAAAACTGGGTGATCAATGAATAAGTTACTTCTCTCGCCTTTTGTTGGGCTGTGATCAATAAAAAAAGGTCTGAATTTTCAAAAAGCAACCGGGCACAAATTAGTGACCAATTTAGCATAAACTTACATTGCATATTGAACCCCCCACTAAAAACCTATTTTGGAGGGGAATTTCCAAAAAACAAAAAAAAACATTTTCCCTAGTCATTGAGGGGAGTGTGTGTGTGCAAAATTTCAAGTTTCTACTATGAACGGTTAGGGCTGGGCAAAGTCCGGATACAAAGATAGATACATAGATACGATAATTACAAAGACATTTATTAGTTGAGATCCTATATTTGCCAGGTGTGAACAACTGCTAAACAAGTGTCCTAGATCGTAAATGTGAATAAAGAAACAAGCTCCACGCGGGGGATCGAACCCGCATTCAGCCTGGAAGCAACCTTATATGCAGGTTCTGCTCTACCGATTGAGCTAGGTTCTCAACTAATAAATGTCTTTATAATTATCATATTCTGCCGGATATAAAATTATCCATCATTTAATTTCATACATAGATATATATGAATGTCAGAACACATGAATAACCTAAATCCAGCAACAGGGTTTAAACTGGCCTGTTGTGGGTAGCAGTGATTAACTAAGTGGCGGAGTAGCAGTAAAGTTAGTGGGCACTGATAAGAAATGCCCAAACCTTGTTTGTGTACATACCAGATTCCAATGTAGGCGGCGCTAAAATACAACCACTACTATTGTTTCATTTCCCCCCTACAGCCAGAATTTACTGTGTTACTATATATGTAATCATTAGAGTGTATAAAAGTTATATATTTTTTTAATATATCCTATCTGGAACATCATGGGTTAAATAAACAGTATATAAATAATTATATAGAATAGAGAAAAATTGGAGTAGATTAATGTTATTTAATATAAAGACTTGTGACTTGTGCACAGGCCTGGTCACTGTACTTGGAGAGAGAGAAAAGATGTTTTAGAAATAGTCCAGAGACGAGCAACTAAGTTAGTACTGGAATTAAAAAGTATGAGTTATGAGGATAGTCTAAAAGTATTAGGGTTAACATCATTAGAAAATAGAAGGAATCAGGGGGACTTAATAGAAATGTTTAAGATTATGCATGGTTTGGAAGTAGTAAACCCTGATGTATTTTTTTTTACTAGAAGGGGGTACAAGGGACTGAGAGGCCACACATATACAGTAGAAGTAGATTGAATATCAGAAAATTCTTTTTTAGCAATAGAGTAGTAGGACTTTGGAATAGATTACCGGAATATGTAGTGCTATCAATAAATGTAAATGATTTTTATTACACCACCACAAAGGTTTAAGGCCCTAGACATTGTGTAAATATTATTGTGATGTGTGCTTGTATATACAATTTGTATACTTTTTTTTCACACTAAAATAAAATGTAAAATGTAAGTACAGAGGAAGCCACTTATTATCATCAAATGGTTATTGTTATCAAAATCATTCGGTCCCAAACACTTTATTTAAAATGAATTAAAAATAAAAGAATTTCATATCAATTTTTTATAATATGAAGTGCTTTGTAATAATGAATTTGATAATTATAAAGACATTTATTAGTTGATAACCTATATTTGCCCAATGTTGTATAGGTTCATTTATTAGTTGAGAACCTATTTGGCACAGGGCAAATATAAGTTCTCAACTAATAAATCTCTTTATAATTATAATATTCTGTCGGATATATAATTACCCATCATTTAGTTTCAATAACGAATGTAAATTGTTCCAATTTTATATCCTTGATGTTATCAGCCTGTTATTGTTATCTATCTGTCCCAAACTGATCATAATAAGCAGCTTCCTCTCTATTTGATAATCCTTACAATTTGAGAAATCTGTGTGTGTGTGTATGCATGCACTGAGATAACTCAACAACTGGTCAGTGTATGAGATTGATATTCACCAGATATGTTGGTTTGTGCACCGGACATTGCAGTGTCAAGTTTGAAGTCGTTTGGGTTCATGGTTCTTGATATGAGAGGGGGTGCTTGATTTAAAATAAAAATTTATCTTGAAATGGATATAGTTTTTTGCATGAATATACTATGTTACCAGCATTCACGAGCATGGGTTTATAAATTTAAAATGTAGTGAGAGAGTGAAATAGAGAGAGAATCAGGGGTTATCAGGGACTAACCTTATCTTGAATATATTTTTTCGGACAAATTTTTCTATAGAACGAAGATTAAATTAAATTATAGTTAGATGACGTAACAGCATTTAAAAAAATTTCTGTTTTGATTGCTATTACTATTAACAACAATATTTCTGTTTTGATTGTTGCTATTAACAACATCATAAACTAAGAACAGCATCTCATTATTTCAAGTTTAAACCGCCTGAAGATTTTCATCAAACTGGTCGAGGAATAAACAACAGAAATATTGTGGCTATTCCTTTTGTTTTTCTTATTTCATCAAACCCAATTTGAGGGATTAAATTCTCCTATTTTCTACTTGTTCAACTGCTTTACAATTTGTTTCTTCATCGGAAAAGAAGGTACGAGAAATAATTTTTTCATCAATGTGGAATAATCTTTAGATAAGGGCATATTTTCTCACTTTTTATTTATAGATCTAAATTTAGATACTTTATATCTAAATTGACAACACTGAAGAGAAGTAACCAAATGATCTTGAAGCTGTAGTTTCGTATGACAGATGGAAAATTATGTTACATGAAAATTATGGCAAGCTGCTCCACACACCATAAAGTCCTTCCAAACATGCACCTTTTAAACGGGTATTTTATTATAAAGTATTATCTTAGGAAAGTGTCATCAGAAATATTGCAGGTAGATGTGAACAGAATAATTAAGAGATAATGTAAAAAACAAAGAAAATATCTAATAAAAAAAATATTTGTTAGAAATTTTAAGACAAGTTTTTTTTTTTTCTGAAGGACGGGACTAACCTTATCTTGAATATATTTTAAAAAATAATAACTCAGTTTGGCACAGGTCAGAAACATGGGACATCCAGTGGAGAATGAACTTACTACTCAAGTGAATGATCTGAAAGACTAGATTGCTAATCATCACCCAGTAAGAAGCCCCTCAGTTTTGTATCTCATGTTTGAGGTCTGTTCAGGAAGTATCCAGCCATTTTGAATATCTCGAGAACCAGTTGTGCAGCCTTGATGTAACTTGCAAAACAATCACAGGAGACCCTACTGCGCATGCATGTTCAGACACTCTCCTGCAGGGTTACTCAGTCGGCAGTGAGATGCCAGTGAGTGATCTTGTCTACTGTGTGACTGTCACATTCACAATGACCGAGCCTGCCCATTCTTCACGTCTTGTGCAGGGTGTTTTGGCAAAAACATCACATCACCCAGATCTGTCAGCCCCCCTACAGTCCAGATTTGGTTCCCTGCAACCCCCGCCCCCCAAGAGATTTCAGGCTGTGGATGAGATTAAGAAGAATGTGATGAGGCAGCTGATAGTGATACCAAATGAGGACTTTGCAGACTGTTTTGAAATGTGTAAGGGACACAGAGATAAGTGTGTGAGGTCCCAAGGGGAGTACTTTGAAGTGGACTAAGGCACCAGATAATTTCTGGACAGACCATGTATACCAACTATATTTTGAACATTGTTAAAGCACTAAACACTGTACACTCATTCACAGAATTTTATTCGATTCCAAAAATCAATTTGAAAAAAAAATTAAGTATTTCTGAGTTAATTTCACCCTATCTTCAAGCTTAAAATGAGTATTCAAAGAGTTTTTCAGACAGTTGAACACCTTATTGTTTATGTTGTTAACACAACGTTTTGGCTGATCCATTCTACTGCCTTCTTCAGGTGTACAATCCGAATGTAATGGGGGTAAACAGAAATTCTTTTTTATTATCTTATAACGTAGGATTCAGGTGTTTTTCTTTCCTTTCCTTGTTAGACCAAGATTTCCATACCTTGTCCCTGCTGAGTAGCGGAAGCCACATCGGGTTGAAATCCGAGAATCAGTTGCATGGCATTTATGTAACAAGGCACCAATCAGAAGAAACCTTTCTGCACATGTCAGACACTCTCCCATGGGGTTACTTAGTCAGCAGTAGGATGCCATTGTGCGAGCTTGTTTACAGTGTGACTGTCGCTTTTACAATGACCAAGCGAGTCATTCTTTTTTTGGCAAAACATTGCATCACCCAGCGCCAAAAGTGAGCAGAATGCCCCTTACTTTCCACCATTCGTACAGTTTCAAAGTATTTGGTTACTTGTGAAGGTTGTAAAATATTTTCACTAGTAATTGTTTGTGCTTTCATTAAGGTTTTTGTTTTGGGGAAGATTCCTTCATGAAATGCAGGCTCTAGTTCGTTTTTGAAATTCTGTAAAGACTGGAATAAATGGTAATCTGAAAGTGCAATATCTTGTGAATATCTGACTTTTTCAGGGGTGCCTTCATTGATAAAAGTACCATAACAGCTGCAGAGTGATAGTTTCATATTTTAATAAGTTTATATTGGGTGGCCAAAACTTTCATTCGGTTTAATAAGTAAAAGTAAAAAAAAACATTTTTTATTTTCGATATTAACTTTATTGAGTGACATATCTACCATTTTATTCCACTATCTTCTGCCATCTTTCAGGCAACTTCATAATTCCATCCTCCCAGAACTATCTTTCTCAGCAAAGAACTACTCAAGGTGCTTTTTGCAGTCTTCCAGGGAATTGCAATTTTTTTCATTAAGAAAATTCTGTAAAGACCGGAATAAATGGTAATCCAAAGGTGCAATCTCTGATGAATACGAGAAATGAGTGAAAACTTCACAACCAAGCTGTCATGGGCATCTGCTAAGGGGTGCAAATGGGGCATTTGAACCCCCATGATCAGGCCTTCTCAGCTAGGGTGAGGGTGTTTGAAAGTTGGAACCACATAATAAATAAATAATAATGGTGCAGTACAACTGTTTTATGTAACACAAACTTAATGTTCCCATATAAAATTATTGCTGGTAACAGCATTGCTACTAAGATATATTCCGAATATATCCTTTTTGCCTTCTCCTCCACCCCGGAAATATATCCTTTTGCCCCCCTCTGGAAAAGTGGCAGTGGACACCCATGCAAACTCTAACAACTTTTGCCTGGACATCAAAGAAACAGAATCTAGTATTATCCTGATGGAATATTATGCCCTTTCTCTTGACTAATTCTAGATGCTTTTCATTGCTGTCTTTGATTGATCGATCAATCAATCAATTTATTTGTTTAGCGGCATATCAACAAATGATGGGTCATTTAATGCCGAAATCAGTTTAAAATTCCCCCAAAATAGAGTCCTGCGATTTTGGTGAAAGGTTATTTTTTGTTAACTAGAGTCCTGCAACTTTGGTGAAAGGTTATATTGAAAGGTTATTTTTTTTTTTAATTAGTGTCTTGCGACTTTGGTGAAAGAACAGGTGACCCCTGGTTGGGGCGGGGAGTTCTACCCCCTCTGCAGGGGATGCAGTCAGTGTATTCTAGGCCCCAGCCAACAGGGCTGGATTTAATTGGAAGTAACACTTGTTTGAATCAATCATTTGATTCTCTGGAAGGAGCTCATAGTAGAGGACTCCTTTCCAATCCTACCACATACACAGCATCTCCTTCTTTGGATAAAGACCGTCCTTTTGAAATGAAATTAGTTAAAACAAACCCTTAAACCCAAAGATAAAACAAGAAGAGTTGCATATAGTCTTCTTGCACGAGTATAAACTTGGTCACATTGTGTCTCCAATATTAACCTAGTATGGCATGAAGGAACCACCCCCGATCGTAGGGTGCAGAGGTGGTTTCAAAAGTTTTGTAGTCAAGATTTGAGTGTCGAAGATCAAGAGGGCATAGGACGTACATCAGCAATTGAAATGAACAATTGAAGACATTGTTTGAACAAAACCCACGCCAAACTGTCAGAGAAATGTCACAGATACTGGGTGCAGGCATTGTGATAATATCAGACCATCTAAGGCAAATTGATAAAGTGAAAAGGCTGGAAAAGTGGGTTGCACTTGAACAGCAAAAAACGATCATTACTTTCTAAACAATATTGTAGCGGAGGAAACAAAGTCCGACTTCCTCATTGAAAAAGGCTTCGAGCATGCGCCCATCGCCATTTGAAATCCAGCAGGGAGAAAGAAATACCGGTGGCCTGGATGAGAAAAAAAGAAGAACACTGCCAATAACCAATATGTTGTGAGAAGCATTACTATAAAAAAGCATCAAAGCCGTAGTAGCGTCTCGGACCTTGTAACAAGTGTTGATAGCGGTGATTGCTTGCCAATCTTAAGCAAGAAGGTGTCCTGTTGGAGGTTTTGTTCTAGCGTTACTGCTTTGACGTGCCATTTGGTGACTTCTTGCACCAAACTGTGTCAGTGTTTTTCCCCACCCCCTTTTGTTTCTACTTATATTTCATCCTAGGAATAAGCAAACAAAAATCCGGTTGGGTTAGAAGTCTAATGTATCACAATGATTATCAACTTGGTAATTAGATCCATTGGACTAAGTTCAAATTCTGGTTGGGACTATTTATATCAATTTCACACTAATGTCCTTGGAAAAGGCATGAATCCAACTCTCCCTAAGATCTGTCCCATGTCAGGTTTGAGGATTATTCCCTCTTACTAATACTGTGTAACCTAGCACTACCTGCCACGTATTATTAGGTTGTTTGGAAAGTAATGTCGCATTTTTGGAGGAGGAATACAAATCCATTCAAATATTAGAAACTGTCACCAAAACTGTCAACATAGGTTTCCTCAGTTTTTAAGTTGGTCTGTCTGGCTATGTATGTATGTATGTATAACATGTACGGGCCACACCAATAGAGCTAGGGGGCTGAAAATTTAAACATTTACTCGGAATGTCTAGAAAAACATTTTTTTATTTTTTGAAAATTCCCCCCATAATAGGTTTTTAGTGGCGGGTTCAACTTGCAATGTGAGTTTATTCTAAATTGGGCACTTAGTTTGTGTTTTTTAGTGATCACTGCCCAACAAAAGGCGAGAGAAGTAACTAATTCATTGGTCACCCCCAACGTGGCATGCAGCCAAAAGACATTGGTCGCATGACAGTTTCTATTGAGTGACTAACCAGACCTGTTAGATTTATTAGTCTAGAACACAATCCTCATTATTACCAATCACAAAAGCCCACTATAAAACTAATTATTTTATTCCTTGTTGAAAGAAATCTGAACATTCTTCTTAAAGAAAATCGCACAAAAACTTTAATAATAAAAAGCATAAATTCTTGTCTTTCAACCACATCTCATTGTTAAGAGCATAATCGTTTGATATATCCGCCTTCTTCACCATCCTTAAAAAGTCTAGTTTGATTCCACTTCGTTGCCATTGATGCAGATTTACTTTTCCCTGCACCAATAAAAATTAATGAAAGTGGTGAAGCTAATTTTATTTTTGGAACACATAAGTAAATGAAAAAGTATGTTGATAATATTTTGTTTTATGTACACACACACACGATATATATATATATATATATGTGTGTGTG
>VCCN01005667.1:6187588-6202425 GCA_006491835.1 Architeuthis dux | reverse complement strand
CACACACACACACATGCTCAATGCACTTATATATATACACACATCCACATATATATATATATATATACACACACACAATGCACTTATATACACACACACACACAAAGCACTTATATATACACACACATATATATATATACACACACACATATATATATATATATATACACACACACATTATCTGCATACACATATTTATGTGTGCATGTGTATATATATATATATAACACACACACACACACACATTATATGCACACACATTTATATATATACATGTGCACATATACACATGCACAAAGACACATATGTACACATATATGCATATACATATGCACAAACATACACACAAAGACACATATATATGCATATACACATATCAATGATCATTGGAATTTAAGATCCTTTAAACAACTGGATGATGTCTTTTAATGAAGACCGTTTGCAAATGTGTCAAATAGTTTTGTATTCCAGGAGAAAAGCAAAGATATGAACCCAACTTACCAACACTGATTACACTTGTCCTAATTTGACTCTCAGCTCAAAAATAGCAAGAGATGCTTACAATGTAAACTTTCCTCAGTTTCAGCAGGAGAAAGAAAGAAAAGAAGGAAAGCATAGTTTTTAGAAGAGGGCCCCACTAGAATACTTATTTCTGTCACTTTGGACCTACATAACATTATTTCTGCTAAGACAACTCCTTCTGCAACTTTTACAATAATATAAGAGCTAGATTTTCTGATAATCTTTAATTCGCTTCGCTGTCTGACTCATCTGATTGCGTGATCTCTGATTACTGAAATAACAAACAAAGAATTTTTACTTGCTGTGGAAGGTTGACTTCCATTGCTGGTTTACATAATTGAAATTAATGATACGTTCTTTGTAGAAAGCAGTCAGTAAAATAAAGTAAAAAAATACAGTTTCTCTTCAATTTTTCTGTTAATTTTCTTTACAAGAAATTGTCTTTTGCAATTCTAATATTGGTAACAGACAACATGGTATCTATAACTCCCCTTCCAAAATTCTTTAATTATTCTGTCTACTAACAAATTTAATCCAATTGATTCATTCTAGAAATTACATCTTAAACATTGTTGTATTCCCTTAGAAATGATTCCAAGTCCCATTATTTTAAATAACCAAACAAATTTTAACCCTCTGTAGTTGAAGAAGAAAAAAGATTGAAAACCAAAAAGTAACTACCTCTCTCCTTACCCCCCTCTATATAATATGACAGTGGGAAATACAGATTCATTCGTTTTCTTATAAAGTTATGTGTGTTTGTATATAGTTAGTATGACCGGCTACGATAGTGTAATGGTTAGAATGTCTGCCTCACATGCTGGGTTTGATTCCCGGTATGAGCAAAGGTGTGGAAAACTCTTCATTAGGACAAATTTCACTAACTACTTGAGTACACTTTAAGCTGTGCGATTAGGGTGGAGGTATCCCTGTGGTGCATTTGCAGGGGGTGGTTATGAGGGTGGTCATAAAAACTTGTGAGAATAAAGTCCTGGTCTTGACCAGACTTGAAATTTGCAAGGATCACTAAGCTGATGCATGCAAAGGAAACTAGAACTTCATCACCAGCCATTTACACTCCATTGAGATTAGTTTCGTAAGAGAGGAACACCTTACCATTATATATTTAATACTACTATTACACTAACCAAGTTAAACATATAGATAGCAAAAGTTATTAAGGTTATTTACTAAGTTTATCTTAGTCTGACACAAGGCCATAACAGTAGGCCACCCATGAGGGAACTAATGATACTAGCGGATTGGTCCTTGAGAAGAGCTTGCTAACTGTTATAAATGCATCCTTTAGTTCTTTTAGTCGCCAGTTGTTATATATGTGGAGAAGGTTGTAATGAACTGTTCTCAGCATGGACTGGACACCATTTGTTTCCCATGAATGTATTTGTATCTGATTGATACTGTAACAAAGACTTCTGGTTATTTGAACCGTAACACCAGTCTTCCACTATGTGTCACTCATAACAACTTTGACTTGTCACCAAATCGAGCACCCCTGACATCACTCAACTGTGGACCATTTATACACTCTGGCCCTCAGCCAAATAGAAGTGGCAGGAGATGACACCACAGTAGCAAAAAGAGCAGTCTTCATTCAACTATTCAACACTACTATGGTAGGCATCCAAGTGAAATAGTTAAGTTTTAGATTTTAAAATCCCAAAATATGAGTGTGCATTCGTGTGTATATAGATATATATATATATATACACACACTACAGACTACAACTATTACCTGTAGAACAACATTTCCGCCTAGCAAATCATGACTTCACTAGAGATGCAAAATTTACTATCATAGAAATAGAAAAAGAACTTAGTTAATAACACCACACCGACATTAGAGTTACACAAAGATAAATGGATCTCGTGATTGAAAACCTTATCCCCTAAAGGTCTCAATAATAAACTGAACAATCCTAAAAACATTATACTATACCCCTCAATAAACATCAACTAAATACAACATACCATATTTATAAATGATCACACTTAAAACATACACTCATCCAACCTTACCTCTACATCCAATCCTAACTTAAAAACAAATTTAAACAAATGTTTTATATATATAAATAGGAAACATCAACAACTATTATTTATTATATGAACATTTGTTATAAAAATTCAGTTTGATTTTTAAATCTACATTAATTCGTACAATCAAACATTCTAACCAAAGAAATGGCTATAGACCTCCAGTTCATCCTCTGTGTTATCATCACATTATTTTTTCTATAGCCTTTGAAATCTACCCCCCGCCCCATACTTGAAAACTATCCCCCTGGAGGAATATGTCACTCAAGTCAAAATCTGTCCATCAATCAACACCAACCAATTGATACAACAGTAACCTTTGGGGATCAACCAACAACTTCAGATGAAATACAAGATGCCTAGCCGATTAATAAGAGTTCCCACCCAGATCGCTATAGATACATATGTATACCAGATTGCTTTCATACATCCTATTTTTTTTTCCATTTGACGATGGCCTAAGGTTGAAACATGTTAGGAACACAAAACTTTTTACACTCACTCCTGTCTGTGCGTCTTTCATATGTTCACCCCTATATATATATATGTGTGTATATATATGCGTATGTGTGTATACATACATAAAACAAAATGCTATCAACATATTATTTACCTCTGCCAATGAAGTTGGAATAGGTATATGTATTCACTTATGTCTGTCTTCCTGCCTGCTTGTTTGACCACACAAAACACCCAAAAGTTCTTAATGGAAATTTATAGGATGGTGGGCCATGGAATAAGGAAGAATTGGTTAAATATTGGGGTGGATACAGGAATTCATTTTCAATTCAGAGATATTTTTTCATATATTAAGTCAAAAGTATGAAATATGGAAACTGAGCCATAGCTATACATGAACTGATTTTCATGTGTTTAATTAGTGTATGGCATTGGCAGAGGTATGCACTCTCTGAGTGCTTTCTAGTTTGCTTATGTGTATCAAAAATGAAATTAATTTCACCACTTTCATTAATTTTGTTATTGGTCAAGAGAAAAGTAGATCTATATCCATGGCAATGAAGTGAAAGCACAGGGCTCCAGACTAACTTTATTCACTACCGTCCCAGAACTGTCCAATTTTAACCGTTACCGAAGGAAATGTAAACAGTCCTGAAAAACAATCCTCACCAAATTTTTAAAAAGCGATATCTTCCCTGATGCCCCCGGGACGGAAGTGATTGAAATAAAAATAAAAAATCACTTCTATCCCAGGGAAGATATTTGTTCATCCCGAACATGGGACAATGTTAATTTCGAGCACTGGAAAGCAGACTATACTTAGAAGTTAACGATGGTGAAGAAGGGGCAGATCTCTAACTATTAGCAATAAGATGTTGGGTATGAAAATTTAAAAAATAACATCAAGGCTTCAAGAAAATCCAGGTTTTTACTTTATCATCATCATCATCAGCTGTTACAAGTCCACTGTTGAACAAAGGCCTTTCCCAGCTCCTAATATGACAACCTAGATTGTGCTATCCTCTTGCAGGCAAACTTTTCTATTTCATCCCTCCATCTTGTATCTGCTCTTTTCCTACTGCGTTTACTCTCCCATGGGCACCAAGTGGTTAGCCTTTTCCCACATCTATGGTCATCTTTTCTTGCTAGGTGACCAGCCCATCTGCATTTTTGCTGCTTAATTATTTGTATAATATCCTTCACTCTAGACCTCTCTCTGATCCCAAAAATCTATTTGCAACAATTATTTGTGTGTGTCTGGCATTGAACATTTTTTTGAATTCAAGGGAATAACTTTTTGGTCTTAAATCGTTGGACCCCACTATTGTATGTGTAGCTTTATTGTTTTGTAAAAGGCCACACTCAAGAATAATGTCATGGTACTTCTTTATTGTTGAAATTGCAGTATAAACAAATCATTTCATCTCTATCAAAAATAAGATAATATTGCAATTCCCACTCATCATTAAAAGCTCGATTGTGTTCTTTTTGTCTTCTCAGACATGATAGGGAAGAAAATTTTAAAAATAAATCAAACTAGCATTCCAAGGGAAATTATGAATCACTGCCACCCTATATGCTGTGTTGGGCTGTGATCACTAAAAAAATGTCTGAATTTTCAAAAAACAAGTGGACACAAACTAGTCACCAATTTAGCATCAGCTTACATTGAAAATTGAACCCCCACCGAAACCCTATTTTGGAGGGGAATTTTCAAAAAACAAAAAAAAGCATTTTCCCTACTCATTGAGGGTAGTGTGTGTACAAAATTTCAAGTTTCTACTATGTATGGTTTTGGCTGGACAAAGTCCAGATGGATAGATAGATAAAATTGAACCCCTCTCTAAAAACCTGTTTAGGTGGAGAATTTTCAAAAAACAAAAAAAATATCTTCCCTACTGTGTGTGTGCAAAATTTCAAGTTTTTTCTATGAACGTTAGGGCTGGGCAAAGTTCGGTGTGAACACATGAATAACTCAAACCTTTGGTAGTGGTGATTAATAGTAAACACTAATTGATAGAAACACAAACATGTGTGACACGCCTGGAAGCAGATTAGGTACTAACTGATAATAACTAATAATAATGATTTTACTTGTTGAAAAATTTTATTCCAATGTAAATTTATACGTAAGATATTAAATTAGTGGCTATTTTTCATTTATAATTGTCCATGTTGTGAATTATTAATTTTTATAAAAGAAATTCAGAATTTCATTGATAAGGCCGTAGGAGGCTGCAAGTGAGGATCTAGAAGGCTGCATGTGGCCTTAAAGCCGCAGGTTCCGCATCCCTGAACTGGGGTAACTCAAGGATTTATATTGACCAACATACTAATCTTTTTATTAAATTTTGATAATTTACGAAATGTTTGTTTGTCTGTCCGTGTTAGCAAAACTCAAGAATGGCCAGAGCTATGGCCACAAACGTTTCTGTAGTTACTAAGGGGTCCCCATAGAAAGTTTTTTACAATTGCCCTCAAAATAAGTTTTTAGTAGGGCGGATCAATTTACAATGGATGTTTATCCATTCTGGTATGTTTTAACATGTATAATGGCCTATATACAAACTTTTTAAGGCTGATTATAATAGAAATTATAAGGGAACGTTTTTTTCATCAATTAATTTTTCTGAAAACCAGTATCCGAGAGGTCAAATGTAACTGAAAATAATCATTTTTTAGTGAAATTTTAATTTTTCATCCTACATCAAAAACAATGGAATTATTTTTAATCTACAGATCATTGATTCCAATTATGTATTTTATATACTTACGGGCATCAAGAAAAAATTACAGCAGTTTGAAAAATGCAATGTCAATGTTTTACCTCAAAATGACCTCGCTCGTAACTTTTGAACCATGGGTCAGATTTAGCTGTTTTTGGCCCAAAATCTACCCCTATCCCAAGTTTCAGCAAAATCGAAGAGATGTGGGTGTTATTTTCCAATTTGTTGATGTGATTTGACCTGTAATGGCTCAATGACAGATTTAGGTAAAACAGGTCATTGAGGGTAGAAGAGAGTGGGGGAGGGGTAAAGTGTAGATATATTCGGACAAATGGCTGTGTAACTACTACCACTACTCCTAAATCATGTTATTTTATTATAATAAAATTGAAAGTAATTTTTCTATTATCTATTTTTCATTAGATGAAGTATTTTGAATAATTATTATTAATTTTTGACTACTATTTACTTTCATCTTAATTTTTGCTTAGTTGTTTTATCACAACTTAACTAAGGCCATCAATCTACGACAGTAGGTACACAGCCCAGATCGGAAGTAAAGAATTAGCTTTCTGTGCTAATAAATTGTTTTCCCATTTGTTGTTTGATATAAGAAAAAATATATTAACGGAAATATTTTTTACTGTGTTATCAAATTTGAAACTTTTTCCCAGGACAATGCCAGGTATTCCTGCTAGTGAAGAATAAATATGTCATTGAATTTTAAAAAATCAGATGTTTGCGTTTAGATGATGCTTTAAACATCTGAAATGTCTTTTTTCACAGCAAGACATAGCTTGCATTAGTGAGAGACTAAGAAAGACCATGACTGCAAAATAAAACGACACATAACGATAGGTTGGAAAGCATTTGGTATGAATAGAGACATTCTGAAGAGCACCTTGCCAATGTGCTTAAAGTGTAAAGTACAACGGTTGCATAATACCAGCCATGGCTTACAGATGCGAAACATGGAAACTAACACAACAAGCTGAAAACCAACTCAGAATAGCACAGAGAGCCATGGAAAGAGCAATGATAGGATAACTCTAAGAGATAGAAAAAGATCAACATGGATCATTGAGAGGACTAGAATGAAAGATATACAAATAATTAAGCAGCAAAAATGGAGATGGGCTGGTCACCTAGCAAGAAGAAATGACAATAGATGGGTGTAAAGACTAAATGACTGGTGCCCATGGGACAGTAAACGCAGTAGGAAAAGACAAGATGGAAGGACGAGATAGAAAAGTTTGCCGGTAAGACGTGGCAAAGTTTAACACAATATATGTTGTCATGGAAGGAGATGGGAAAGGCCTTTGTCCAGCACTGGACTAATAACAGATGATGATGAAGTTGGAAACATCAAGTAATATATCTCTTGTAATTGTGTACTGATTATCGTTGATTGTAGTCTATAATTTTACAAGTCTATTGGGTGTCATGAAAAACTTTAAAGCATCTTCATAAGAAAAAATAAAGTGGTTTAAAATATGGTATATGTGGTGGGTATTTTATACTGCCTCTTTATTCAATCCATCTGCCTAGAAATGTTTTATTAAGATCTGACACCACAATGAAAACGGGAATGTGATTAATTTTGTTAAAAATAAGACCCCTCTTCTCCATCATGGTAAAATTTATCTTTGAAGTATGAAGTGTGTGTATATACACACTGAGAGGACACTGTATATATGTGTGTATGGCTATTTAGTTCCAGAAGGTGACTGTATTGAGTAAAGTTTTGTTTAGAAAACCAGAGAGAAAATGTCAAATAAGTCTACCTACTAAATAACAATCTTATTTATTTTTTAAATTTCTTGACAAATTTATAAAATTGTTGGTTGATTCCATAGTCCAGAGGTTGTTAGGGTGCCAAACTGGATTTTTGTCCTTCCTGGCATCTCAGAGGGCATGAGAGGTTACTTGGTGGTGCCAATCACCTCTCTAATTATAATGTCACAAGTTGCAGGGAGTCAATTCTGAACTGTGATACCTGGGTTACATGATGCCAGAAACAGGGAAGAGCCCCTGACCTAATTGAGCACTCCTCTCCATCAATCCTCATGGCATGCCACTGATGGAGACTCCTGTCAAGATATCTAGGTGATTGGACAGCGCACAGGATGAGGTGGAGTCATGCCTTTTCAAAAGCATTAGTGCAAAGTTAACACAAATTCGAATGTGTAATTATATGGTCTGTCCGGAAAGTATCCAACCATTTGACATTAACAAACAAAAAAAATAACTAGCATTCCAAGAGAAATTATGAATCACTGCCATCCATACATGCAGTGTTGGGGGTGATCAATTAGAAAATTTGGCTGTGATCAAACCAAACCCAAACCTTTGGTAGCAGTGATTAAAACAATGGCGCCTCAGTCCCCTTCAAAGTATTCTCCTTAGGACATCACACACTTATCACAGTGTCCCTTTCACTTTTCAAAACAGTCTGCAAAGCTCTCTTTCGGGATCACCATCAGCTGCCTTGTTACATTCTCCTTAATCTCATCCACAGTCTTAAAATATCTGAATTTTCAAAAAACAAGCAGGCACAAACTAATGACCAATTTAGCATAAGATTACAATGAAAATTGAACCCACCACTAAAACCCTATTTTGGAGGGGAATTTTCAAAAAACAAAAAAAAATCATTTTCCCTACTCATTGAGGGGGAGTGTGAGTACAACATTTCAAGTTTCTATTATGAACGGTTAGGGCAGGGCGAAGTCCAGATGGATAGATAGATAAAATTGAACCCCCCTCTAAAACCCTATTTTGGAGGGGAATTTTCAAAAGACAAAAAAACATTTTCTCTACTCATTGAGAGGAGTGTGTGTGCAAAATTTCAAATTTCTACTATGAACAGTTAGGGCTGGGCAAAGTCATGATAGATAGATAGGTAGATATAAATGTGCGAACACATGAATAACCTAAACCTTTTGTAGCAATGATTAAAAAAAGTCTACCTAGGTCAATGGCGCCTCAGTCACCTTCAAAGTATTCTCCTTAGGACCTCACACACTTATCACAGTGTCCCTTTCACTTTTCAAAACAGTCTGCACAGCTCTCTTTCGAGATCACCATCAGCTGCCTTGTTACATTCTCCTTAATCTCATCCACAGTCTGAAATCTCTTTGGGAAAAGCCACAAGTTGCAGGGAGACAAATCTGGACTGCAGGCAGCTGGGAGACCTGGGTGATATGATGTTTTACCAAATAAATCTTGCACTAGATGTGAAGAATAACTTGTAGAGGAGTTGAAAAAAACTGGGTGATAAATGAGAAGAATTCAGGATGGATCATAAAGTTAGAGAAAGTCCATGACAGCAAAATAAAACTATGCATGACGATAGGTTGGAAAGCATTTGGTATGAATAGAGACATTTTGAAGAGCATCTTAACAATGTGCTTAAAGCGTAAAGTATACAAGGGTTGCATAATACCAGCCATGACTTACAGATGCAAAACATGGAAATTAACAAAACAAGCTGAAAACCAACTTAGAATAGCACAGAGAGCCATGGAAATTTTTAAATTCAAGGGGAATATCTTTTTTGTCTTAAATTGTAGGACCCCACTATTGTATGTGTACCACAATAAATTTCAATGTGGCCTTTAAACATGAAAAGGTTCTCCACCGCTGCCATAGTTAATCAGATAAATAAACAACAGATATACATTTTGAATGATTCATTGGATGTCTTATCATAGTTCTTTCTTTTTTAAAAATTGTTTTCACTTATAATATTGGTTCTTATTTAAACATCAACCAAAATTAATGAGATGGATCAGAGTGAAGGATATTATACAAATAATTAAGCAGCAAAAATGCAGATGGGCTGGTCACCTAGCAAGAAAAGATGACAATAGATGGGGGGGAAAGGCTAACCGCTTGGTGCCCATGTGAAAAGAACAGACACAAGATGGAGGGATGAAATAGAAAAGTTTGCCTTCAAGAGGTTAGCACAATCTATGTCATCATGGAAGGAGATGGGAAAGGCCTTTGTCCAACAGTGGACTTATAACGGGCTGGTCACCTAGCAAGAAGAAATGACAATAGATGGGGGAAAAGTCTAACCGATTGGTGTCCATGGGACAGTAAACACAGTAGTAAAAGACCAGACACAAGATGAAGGGATGAAATAGAAAACTTTGCTGGTAACACGTGTCAGAGATTAGCAAAATCTAGGCCATCATGGAAGGAGATGGGAAAAGCCTTTGTCCAACAGTGGCTGATGATATGCCATCGAATACAGTAATTATCAATGAAACTAGATGTATCTCATGGTGTATCTTGGTGTATCTCATTCCAGAAGGCATTGTCTATCCCAGTTGTTTTTATGCATCTTCTGCTGATGTTCTTTGCAGCTTTGCTTTCTATCATCCACTGAGTTGAAAAACTGCCAAGTTTAATGCTTTTTTAGTAGATCCTCAAAGTTCTAATTTTAACCCATTTGTACACAGCTATTTTGAGGATCAGAGCTATGTGCTACACCCTACCGAAACTCCCAGAACACATGGATTAGTAAAGAGGGAGTTTCCCCACGGTATTATCATCAGAGCTTCATAATGTAATATGAGAAAATATAGATAATTATAAACTACAAGTAATCAAGATTTTACAAGTATTCAAAAGGTACTGATAAGACATTTGCATTAAAGCATTATTAATTTCTGGTAGAATAATATGTACATGGTCTGTCCGGAAAGTATCCAGCCATTTAATATTAAGCCTTTATGGGGCAAATGACTATATATGATCACCTGAGGACCTGTCAGCCATATGCAAATATTGTAGCCACAAAGACAACATAATCCGCACCAATGTGGTCGGCAAGCTTTGCAAAGTACACTTGTGCTTGAACAAAGACAGAAACAGTTTTGCGGCATACCACACCCCATTAAATTAGCCTGTTTTTGGCCGGCACAATCAAATTTTAAAATCAACCCGGAGGTGTTTTTGTTTTTGTCAATATCAATTTTTTTGTATCTATTCATTATATTGAATATTATTCTTTAATTATATGTTTTATTTAACTTTATACTTTAATCTTTTTATATTTCTTCCATTTTTGGTCTCTTTTTGGGCGAGGCACCATATATGATCACTTCATAGGGTTTTGCAAAAGAATTGCAGAAAACTTGCACCTCAAAATATCTTGTGATTAGGTCTAGTTTAACATACAAAAAGATTGTTTTGATATCTAAAATATTTTTAGGGGTGCTGTATAAAGGGTTAATGAAAATAAAAGCCGATCTAGGGCAATGGCGCCTTAGTCCCCTTCAAAGTATTCCCCTTAGGACCTCATACACTTATTCCAGTGTCCCTTTCATTTTGCCAAACAATCTGCAAAGTCCTCTTTCGGCCTTGTTGCATTCTCCTTAATCTCATCTATGGCCTGAAGTCTCATTGGGAAAAGCCAGAAGTCAGAGGAAGCCAAATGTGGACTGTATGGGGAGGGTGGGCTGACAGTTTGGGTGATGCAATGTTTTGACAAAAAACATTGTACCAGGCGTGAAGAATGATTTGCATTGTCATTGTGAATGTGATGGTCACAGTACACAAGCTCATTCAATGGCACCTCACTGCCGACTAAATAACTCCATGGGAGAGTTTCTGTTCACACATGCGCAGTAAGGTCCCCACTGATTGGTTGCCAAGTTACATCAAGGTCAGGCAACCAGTTCTCGAGGTATTCAAATTGGCTGGACAGACCTTATAAATTGGTGACATTTTTATTCAGTTTTACAAAGAATTGATACCTATAGTTTTTAATGTTTGAATTTCTGTAAGATTTTGCTATTAGTCAATGATTCTAGCAGACTATCATGTGTATAAATTAATTATTAGTAATCACTTCACTAATAAAAACTAACAAAAAAGATTGTCAGTAAAAGATTCTGATGTTATATGTGTCAGTAAAGAAATAGGATTGGAATTTTGGCAGAATCTGAAATTGCCAAGATTTCCAGACACAAGAAAATGAAGGCAGAAGGAATGACAAAAAAAATGGATGTGAGACATAACAAACTAGAAAGCATTCAGAGAGCGCATAGCTCTGCCAACACCATTGTATGGGGAAGTAATTGTACATGGATCCGCCCCCAAGATTTAATCATTTCTTCCATAGCCTATTTTCCACCCTTCCACAAAATGTCATTGGAAATTCACTGAGAAGTTTTGGAGATAGTGTGTGGACAGCTATCTCCAAAAGTTCTTGTGTCTGTCCACACAATATCTCCAAAGTGATTTTCAATGAAATTTTGTGGAATTTGGCAAAATGAAAGGGACGCTGGAATAAGTGTATGAAAATCACTTGGGAGATATTGTGGACAGACTTGAGAACCTCATTGACAGAAGTAAATAATGAACCTTATTCTGGTTGTTACATAAAATTCTATAATAGATTTCAAACCAGAGTTTTGTCTATGTAATTTGTTAGAGGCGGGTGTTTAAGTTTATATATAAACCACTCCTCCACAACTTACTTCGAAGAATCACTCTAGGTTGGCAAACTTTTGGTAGAGCAAGTTCAACCGTCTAAAAAGTTGTACTGCAATAAAAAATCAATAAAAAAAAAAATTCAATTTTGTTGACCAGTGTAATCTGTAGAAACATTAATATAATCATTTTACATGGCATTGTGGCGACGAAGTAGAAATGGACTCACCCGAGGAAATGACTTGCTTGAGGTACGGCAACGCAAAAGCTGAGTGAAACGGGTTGCTGACATATATGGATGAAGTAGAATGTGAGTGACCTGGATGTGGCAAGTTGCTTGCTATAACAGGCCCCGGCCGTGAGGGTTCAGCAGTTCACTCTCGACTCGCCACTAGAAGCCACGCTTGAATCGTGTTTGGGACTTATACTGCGAATGACGTCATAGCCAGTTCATGATAGCTTACCGGTGATAAGCGAGAAAGTGCCCGGTACTGCAGCATTGATGTGCCGTTGGACTCATTGCATCGAAACTGTGTCAGTGTTTTTCCCCCACCCCATTTCTACTACAGACATAGAAGAATTAACTGTATTTATTTGTGTGTAATGTAAGAGATTTTGGATCAGAATCAAAAGGCCAAATTACAGGATTGCATTGCATATGAGTAATATTTTGACAATTTTCTTTACTTGTATCAACAAAGTAACAGCCATGAATGGTGGTCCTGCTCTCCAATAAATGGCTAATCCACATATACAATTGCATTTACTTGGTTAGAACTTGCAATGTTAATTTACTTCTCAATAAGTGGCAACCCTGTGTATACAGCTGGTAGATATTATTTCTTTTCTGATAATTAATCACTGCTACCCACAACACTGTTTTTTGGGTTTAAGTATTCATGTATTCAGACATTTATATGTATCTATGTATCCGGACTTCACCCAGCTCTAACTGTTCATAGTAGAAACTAGAAATGTTGCGCATGCGTGCACACACACACACACCTCAAGGAGTAGGGAAAATTATTTTTTTTTTTGTTGAAAATTCCACCCCCAAAATAGGTTTTTAGAGCGGGGTTCAATATGCAATGTAGGATTATGCTAAATTGGTCACTAGGTTGTGCCAGCTTTTTTTTGTTGAAAATTCAGATCTTTTTTAGTGATCACAGCCCAACAAAAGGTGAGAGAAGTAACTTATTCATTGATCACCCCTTTTTCCAACTTTTTAATTGATCACCCTCAACATGGCATATATGGGTGGCAGTGATTTATAATTTCCCTTGGAATGCTAGTTTATTTTAGTTCTTACTGATTTTAAAGAATTTGCTTAAATATAAAGTCTTGACTGGGCATATTCTCGATCCATGGTAATCTATAACTATCTCTATTCGAATTCTGAAACCATGTAGAATATTCCGATAAAAATGTGTTCAATAAAACAGAGACTATAAGAAAAATCATATATAAACACAGACTCATTCCTTATACTATATAAGACTTATATCCGTCCACACCTTGAGTACTGGGCAGAGGCCTGGTCACCATACTTGGAGAGAGATAAAAATATTTTAGAAAAAGTCCAGAGACAAGCAACTAAGTTAGTACCAGAATTAAAAAGTATGAATTATGAGGATAGGATAAAGGAGTTAGGAATAACATCATTAGAAAATAGGAGAGATCGGGGAGACTTAATAGAAATGTTTAAGATTATGTGTGGTTTCGAAGTAGTAAACCCTGATGTATTTTTTTACTAGAAGTGGGTACAAGGGACTGAGAGGCCACACATATATACGGTAGAAGCAAATAGAAGTAGATTGAATATCAGAAAATTCTTTTTTAGCAATAGAGTGGTGGAAACTTTGGAATAGATTACCGGAATATGTAGTGCTATCAAAAGATGTAAATGATTTTAAGAATAATTATTTTGTTTATTACATCACCACAAAGGTTTAAGGCCCTAGACATTGTGTAAATATGATTTTTATGATGTGTGCTTGTATATACAAATTGTATACTTTTTTTTCACACTAAAATAAAATGTTCTAAAACAAAGGAAAAAGTAGTGACTTTATTTAGCTTAGCTTGGCACAGGATGACAATAGAAGGATATCCAGTAGGATTGAACCTACTATTTTGCTGCTGTGTGGAGGTCACATTTTATTGTATATACACATAAAATACAATATATGCAAACCGTTTATCTACAGAAATAGCAGGTAACTGTCGCATTTGTGCGTGGGTATTTACTGCAAGCCCAGTGGGAGTTACCCAAATGGTAACTCTACTCTGTGAGTGCCCAATTGGTAACTAACATGTTACCTCTGGCTGCTCCTATTAATACCGGTCTGCCTAGACCACTTCCAGTTGCCTACCGCTCCGGAGTACTATGGAAGGCCAACTACAACAGTAACAAACAAAGGTCACATTATACACAAATAAATACAAAAATGATATGCATTTAATGACATATTGCTAATCAGTGACAGTGATTAGAGATATCATGAAAATTTTCTACAGTTTTGAACTGCTTTTTATTACCAATTTACTTATATTCAAATCACTTCATAATTTTCAGTATCAAAAAATGTAAAAACATAGGTAATGAGAAATATCTCAGTTCAATGTTTTACA
>VCCN01005667.1:6120345-6134709 GCA_006491835.1 Architeuthis dux | reverse complement strand
AAAGTCAGGATTTCAAATGCTGATTTTCCAGGCTGGCAGCCCTCCCCATTTGGGAAATTAATGCTACACAATCTTTCCAACATATTCCGCCTAGTTTGGCCTTATGCCAACCCTATTCCCATTAACTCAAGCAAATTCATGAATCCATTTCTGCCCCCAGTTATGGGTAAATAGCAAGGCAGTTTGGAGCCCTTTAGCCCTATAAATCAGTCCATCTTGGGCATTGGGATAGCACCCTGGCCCTATAAAAACTCACAATTGCTACAAACAATGATTGGGTCACCATAGACCGTTTGAGAAAAGGCGACAAACTTATTGCCTCATCTGTTGTGCGACACTGGAAGCAACTTTGTTTTTGCTACAAAAACAGATTTTGTGTCCTATTTTGTATTTGTAGCATTGCAGCTGCATTTAAAAGTGTTCTGTTGTTCCAGTGAAATCACTGGTGGCTGCATATCAATTCAGGAACCAATGGATGAAAATAAGGTGCATGCCGAAATAATGAAAGTCTCTGTGAACAAGAGTCGGGGAGAAAAAAAAAATCACTAAATCCTTCATTTAAGAGTAGAATAAAGAATGAATAATTTATTTCTTGTAAGTTGTTGTCAACATGTCGGAACAAGACTTGAGTTATTCACCACGAAATGCATAAATCCTTGAGTTGAGAAAATACTCAAAAGAAACAAACCCTGGCTAAATCCCTTCCTAAACTACTACTGGTCTCTCTCCCTCCTCCACTGTCATTGATACTCTCTTTCTTTTTCCATGACCCTGTCAGCGACGGACAGAGTAGCCAGTCACCGAAATAGCAAGCTCACGCTAGCTCTTCTTCCCCAGCGTCTCTTTGGCAACTGAGAGCTAACCGTTAAAATCTTTCTTTATTCCTCAAGTGATTTTGCCACCAAGATTCAAATGTCCTTTGTCTAAACGATCCAACCAATCAGATCTTAGTGGCCAGGTGAAAATTAGCTCTACCATTTTTCTTAACATAATATTTATTACATTAAAAATATTGTAAGGATATTTATAGGTATGAACATAATGAACAAAAATTTCAGCTTGAGAAATCTTTTTAAATCTGGCAAAAATCAGCATATTCGATTTTAATAAAATTTTCGATACTCATTTATTAAAGGACGGATTTAAAAAAAGAAAGATTTTCCAATCCAAAGTTCGGATGAAGAACCCCACCTTTTATTAGTTTGATGATTTATCTATTTCATATAATCATGTTTTAATTGATTTTTACAGATTTTACAGATATATCCCTGGAGATTTTTAAATAATATCCAGGAACTGAACTCTTACTTTGGGATTAAAAAAACAGGCTTTTCAGAATTTTTTAGTCTTATTCGATTAATTATCATTCAGGCTTTTGATCTGTGGAAAAAAAAAAAATTTCATGTTATATTTTAAAAATATTTTTCATCATTTTTATTGATTTATTATGATATCTTATAAATTTTTGAAATGCATATTTTTTATACTTTCTATGTCTTGGTTGACTGAAACTTACATAAAAATATTATAACAAGGATGAATAATTAAATATAGTGAAATGATGAAAAAATATTTACCGCCTGTATTTTTGACTGCTATTTCAAATTATAGGAGCTGCAGACGACAACATGCCTTTTTTGGCATGGCACAGCTGTTGTGCATTTTAATTTTGTTTATTTTTTCCACTCAAATATATGTGTACTGCATTGTCTACCATACATTTTTTAAAAATCAGGTGTCGCTTACATGCTTAAAAGTTTTTTCATTTTTGTACATATCTAGATATTTTCAATAATTTTTTTTATATCTCTCAACCCACTACTGTTAACACCTATGGTTACAAACGTCCATTCGCAAAAGAAAAAAATATTTTCAGTATGTTTTATCTCTCTTAGCCTACCTATTGTTACAGTATCTTGTAGAAATGCAAAAGCTGAATCTATTCTCATTGTAGCACTCTTTGCCATCTGTTGCCTCCCAGCCATTTTCTCTTTTTCAGAGAACCTTTCAGATTTGTGCACTGAGGGACATGTATATGCCAGGCAGGAAAACTACCTGGTCTAACACATTGTGTTCCAATTCACAATTTAGAGTGTGCAAAGTTGTAGGGGGAAAGAAATTATGCAAAGAGGGGATAAGGAGAGAGAAAACCTGGCTTTTCAAAACTGACATTTTATGTATTGAAAGAAAGAAAGTAGTACTGTTGGGTCATTGTCAACAGGTGATCCCAAGAGTAGTTTGCACTATTAATCTCAGTTTTTTTATTGTTGTTACCACAACATTTTGGCTGATCCAGTCTACAGCCTTCTTCAGGTTTACAATCCATAAGGAAAGAGGGGAAGAGTCACGATTTTCTTTCCGGTAGTGAAAACCAGTATTTATTTTCTATAGTTTTGAGAAGGGTCATTAATATTCAAATGGTTCTTCGGACGATAGAATTCCTTCTTGTCGTTTGTGTTGTAAACACAATGTTTCAGCCAATTCATTCTTCAGCCATCTTCAGGTGTAAAATCCGAGTGTGATGGGGGTAAACAGAAGTTATGTTTAAAGTCTTTTATCCCCTTTAAACATAACTTCTGTTTAACCCATCACACTTGGATTTTACACCTGAAGAAAGCCAAAGAATGGATCGACCGAAACGTTGTGTTTACAACACAAACAACAAGGAGTTCAATCATCCGAAGAACCATTTGAACAGTATTTATTTGTCTTCCCCCAATGACAAATTGCGACGTATGGTCTTTTTCTTTTAGTCTAGGGAAATATGACTTACAAGGATATTTGGAGAACTACCACTCACTGCAACTCATCCAAGTCCCATAGCTGTCCTTTCTAGTTATGGGATTTTCTATTTGCCGGGTTTTTGCAGGATTTGCTGGCTGGAAAGTAATCCACTAGTGTAGTGAGTTCAATCCTCACTAGGTGCTTCACTACTTTGGACTTGTACCAAAATTAAGCTAAATTTAGTAACTTATGAGCGTTTGTCATAGAACAATAATTGCTATCCTAGGTAGTTTAACCCTCATTATTATGGCCTTGTGCCAAACTAAACTAAATTTAATAAATATCTAATAAATCAAAAGAGTGACCTGAACCATGTAAGCCCCAAATTGTAGGATATTTTTGTACAAAGGAAATTATCTAGTAGCTTCCTTTGATGTGTCTTATCAAACCACAAGAACTATGAAATGCCCATGCACCAGACTCTTTGCCAGCTGTTGCTAGGTTATTAATATCTCTTTGTTTTCATTATTTGAAGTGGATCACCTTGACTTTACCATGAATGACAGATACCATCATTTCTTAGGTTTTAGGCACTTAAAATTGCCTTTACAAAGAATGCACAGTCAACAATTTCATTGCCAAAGGACGTTAATTAACGTTTTCACTACTTTACCTGTTAAGTGCCAAACAATGGTATTTAATGTCCCCAGTGGCGTAGCAAGAGGGGAGTGATGGGGCAATTGCCCCCGGGCACAAAGTTTACAATATATTTTAAAAAGAATCCCGGAATAAATGTCACAGGAAGAAAAGTCACGGAATAAAAGTCACAATGTAGCGTTTCGCTGAGCTACCTAAAAAAACGTAATAAGAAGAAAAGTCACAACTTTGATTTTCTGAGTAGGAAAAAAGTAATTAGGAAAAAAATTTGTTTAATAAAATAAGTAATATTTGAATTCAATTTATACTAATTAAATGTTATAGTGTGACTTTATTTTAGGCCTATCTAAGGTTGTATTTAATTCTTCATGTTATTGTCATTAGGTGGGTAATTGGTCACAAAATAAATAATCAAAACATTTGCGGGGGGGGGGGCAAATTATTTTTGTCCCTGGGCGCTGAGAACCCTTGCTATGCCACTGAATGTCCCCCTTTTGGAAATTTGCGCCTTGTCTTCATTTTGTTTTCCACACACTGCTGTGATTAATACCTGATTTCCAGCAATGCTATTTAGTCTTCAGAATCCCAAGTGTTCTATTCTTGGACTACACACATGCTTGTGCTAATTACATGCTAGATACTATGAACATACCAAGAGGATCAGTACCAATCTGGTACAAAGGTACCTTAAATGGAAGCTCTAGTCAGCAAATAAACTGATAGTATCTTTATTTTTTTATTTAAAAAAAAAAAGAAAAAAAAGAGAGACTCTTTACTTTCTTTATGAATTATACACCTGAAAAAGGCGGTAGAATTGATCAGCCTAAACACTGTGGTAACAACATCGAGAACACAAAGGAGTTCAATTGTCCATACAAAGCTTGGAATATTAATGAATCTTCTCAAAGTTATTGACAAAAGTGATTAAAAGTGTAATTCTATGAAAACTCCTCCATAAATACAACATTAATAGAAAATTTAAAAAAATATGTAGTTTTGTTAGGTCAGATAATAGTATTAGGTAGTCCAAACAGTCAGTTTTTTTGGCAAAAAGATCACAGTAACACTAATCTTTCCCTATTTCTTAAGTGTTCATTCTCCATAATTTTGACTAATACAAAACTGTTATGCATGCCATAATAAAGAATGTCCAATTATGAATCTGTTGGTGTTTTATTTGTCATCGTTTGACTTAAAAGGAATTTTACAGTGAATTTTCAATTTAATGTGTTTACAGTGCCCAAACTACGCTGTGACGTTTTTTTACTGTGGTCGTAATAAAGGGTGTCTATAAATAAATGATTGCTGACACCTCCTCTTTCGATGTGTATCTTTGGAACCAATATCACCTAGTAGAAGAATAAATGTTCTTCAGTTTCGTATAAAATTTAAGCAAGTACACAATGTCTACATACTAAAAAAATGATGGCTTTTCAGTTTTATAGGGTGTTGAAAAGGCCATATTTTTGTAAGTGTTCAATTTGCTGCGAGTCCACAAATGAATAGATAATAATAATTAGTGAACTAATAGGAGTAGAGAGACAATTGAGGTATCAAAATGTTCAGAATAACAAGACCTATAAGGGGAAATAGGCACCAGATGTATAAGTTCTTCCTGTAAAAACTCATTGGAGTAGCTAATAGTATATTGCTTATATTTTACAATCAGTAAGATTGTGTCTCGCCAGTCATAGGCATTGAGTAAAAGACAATAACATTGATAAAAAAAAACAATGTTTGGAAAAAAATCTTTTCTCTAGAAATTGACAATTCTCCAAGTAGGACACTAGATGTGACAAGGATAGGAATCGGAACAACATATCCCTGCAGATTAAGTAAATGGTTCTGCTCAACATTCCTGGAAAGTTACTGAATATAACAGACACCTAAGGAAGGCTTGAGAGTACAGCAGCCAATGTTAACTGAAGACAAGGAACCAGTCTGAAAGAATCAATGTATAATAGTAACAACACCACATTTCAGAAAATCATGCAGAGAGAAGGCTGGAAGGTACAGTGTTCAAACATTGTGATAAAGTCTGAAAGAATCAATTTATAATAATAACAATACCTCATCTTAGAAATTCAGATAGAAATGGTGTGTCTTTGTATGGCCGAATTTGGAATTTCATTGAACCGCATAACGATAGTTTGGAAAGCATTTGGTATGAATAGAGACATTCTGAAGAGCACTTTGCCAATGTGCATAAAGCAAAGTATACAACGGTTGCATAAAACCAGCCATGACTTATGGATGCAAAACATGGAAATTAACTTAGAATAGCGCAGAGATCCATGGAAAGAGCAATGCTAGGGATAACACTATGATATAGAAAAAGATCAACATGGATTAGAGAGAAGACCAGAGTGAAAAATATTATACAATTAAGCAGCAAAAATGGAGATGGGCTGGTCACCTAGCAAAAAGAGGTGACAATAGATGGGGGAAAAGGCTAACAGATTGGTGCTCATGGGACAGTAAACAGAGTAGGAAAAGACCAGACACAAGATGGAGGGACGAGATAGAAAAGTTTACGGTAAGACGTGGCAGAGATTAGCACAAGATAGGTTGTCATGGAAGGAGATGGGAAAGGCCTTTGTCCAGCAGTGGACTTATGATGATGATGATGAAATGTCAGAACACATGAATAACCTAAACCCAGCAATAAACCAGTGTTGTGGGTAGCAGTGATTAATTATACAATAGTTATTTGAGTCACTACACTAATAAATACTACCAGTAACCCATGGACCCATTGTCATGGAAGGAGATGGGAAAGGCCTTTGTCCAGCAGCAGTTAAGAAGTAGACTTTGCAAACTTTTCTGTTAAATTATATCATCAGAACATTGATTACTTAACCCAATTTTATACAAAGTTTAATATATGAACATTTAAATTAATACTTTAATTAAACACATTATCTGGGAGGTACGATCAGTGGCGTAGTGTTGGATATTTAGGCAGAGCTCACAGATTTTACCCCTATTGGTGTTGAAACCTATAAACAGAATATGGAAGAAAAGCCCAAACTGCAAGGTATCCAGAACCAACACAACAGGTGTTCAAAAGTCATAAACAGGATATTGACTGAAATCCGACATATTGGAGGTGGGCTGGAAAATCAGCATGGGCATTCGAACCCCATAAAAACAAGAGAGACACAGGACACCCTCAGAGAGGCAGACCGCCTAGGCTGGGGGAAGACAAGTCCAGTTTCCCTGTTGGGAACAGTCTGTCGGCTCTCATTATCTCTCTCCCCATCTTCATTCTCTGCCACGACACAATGTATCTTATGAAATAAAAATATATCCTCATATTTTTATAAATAAGTTTTGAGTCTTCCTTTTTCTCCAAGTTCAGGATTTTCCTTCCGCAGACCAAGATGGCTATACAACAGTAGTGCTATAAATAGAAGTGAGAGAACACAGGGATGGCTGCTCTCATCGCTAACCCCACCCCCGCCCCCGAGAAAACTTTTGAAATTTAACCAATTTCAGAAATGTTTTTAGGCCATATAGAATGAGTATTTGGACATATACTGGCTAATTTTTCTCATCAGTGAATTGTTCAAATAGAGAATTCTAGTAGTATGTAGATAGTGAGGGAACACTGTTCCCAAGCATTCGCACAGCAGTACACCACTGAGTACGATGGCTATCAATAGTAAGGTGTGACAAAGTGTGTATTTTACAACCTGACAGCATCTATCTTCTCTTTGGGCAAGCATACAGGCATCCCATACTTTTCAAAAGTTTGCTTCACGCCACTGTTTAACTTTTACCAAAAAAAAAAAAAAACGGTGAAAATAGCATTAAGTGTTTTTTTTTTTCAACGCACACCCTCTTCCTCCCACATCCCAGTCTCCTGCCGATCTATCATCTGATGACTCAGCTTAACATACCATCACCATTTTGGGGTCTGGGAACGCTCCAAAATTTTTCCCATATAAATTAATGATTGATTTATAAAAAAGACTACTAGGTCTCATATGTAAAACAACATAAATATGTCGCAGAGAGTCGGTTGTAGGGAGTTAGTTTATAAGTGTAAATCAGCTTCTGCTAATCCATGAAGTCTTTGTGGCCGATTGGTAAAAGCAGCTAGGCATAAACTATACTCCCTCTGGCAATGAGGGTGTGAGTTCGATTCTCATTGAAGACTTACTCTTTATTTCCGATTGCGCTGTTATTTGTTGCCATAGAAACAGTGGCCTGAATTAATAAGTTGTATAAAAACAAATAAAATTAGGATGAAGGTAAAAACTATTTAATAAAAAGAGGTGTGTTACAATACTTCATCCAATAATAATAAAGATTGAAATTAATGGTAATCGCTTCTTCATTTTACGCCATCTTGGCTTATGAAAGGTTTTTATAGGAACACTCTACTTTCGGGTAATAGGGAAACCTGCATTTGTGTTTTCGAGTATGTTACATATGCAAATTATAAAATAATGTTATTCTATGATTTTTTTTAAAAAAGCCTCTTGATTGTAAAGTCAGTTTTCCTTGAAAGAGAATAGCAATGAGGTATTGTTTCCATCAAAAACTGAGAGATGAACTTAGTGGTCTGGCATTTTACTACCGAGTTATTTTAAGTACTATTATTCAATGACTTAGTAGTTTAAAAAAATGAAAAACTACAACATTTTGGCCGACTAATTCTTCAGCCTTCCTCAGGTGTATTATCCATAAGAAAAGAGGGAAAAAATTCAAAATTATGAACAAGGTAAATTGCATTGAAAAGTCTTCTGTTATAAGAATACTGATTTACATAAATCAATCCATTCATCTGTCAAGTTATCCAGCATTTCCCATGTCTTGCTGGACATTTTTTTCTCTCTTTGAAGAAACTATTTCACACCTTATTCCTTCATACATATAAGAAATTGCATAGCTGTATGATGCAGTTGGTATATCTTTGATGCTTAGTAGTTAATGAAACAGACTTAAATTTCAGTTACTGGCTACAGGAATACCTTGAATAGTGCAGTTTTGATTAGTGCGGGTTTTGATGTAGTATGGTTACAGTATTGCTGTACAAATTAAGTATAAGCTGAAAAAACAAACACGTTAAATTATTATAAGAGCTTGAATAGTGCAGTTTTGAGTAGTACGGTTAGAGTATTGCTGTACAAATTAATGTAACTAAGTAGAGGGTGGAAAAACAAACATTAAATTATAATAAGACGGTTAAGGTATTGCTGTACAAATTAATGTAACTAAGTATAAGCTGAAGAACAAAAACACATTAAACTATAATAAAACCATGAACAGTGCGGTTTTGAACAGTACGGAAAATTTTGTATCGACTTAACAACACTAATCAAGGTATACCAGTACTCATTTAAAGCCCACTTATTAAATAAAATAACTATACACTAAGACTCCTGTACAAATTATTAATACAAATTGTATTCTTACTTTTATTAAACTTACTAATTATTTTTTAACATCTTAAAATATACAGGAATACCTTGAATAGTACGGGTTTTGAGGTAGTATGTTTAACGTATTGCTGTACAAATTAATGTAACTAAGTATAAGTTGAAAAAAAAACACATTAAATTATAATTAGACCTTGAACAGTGCGGTTTTGAACAGTACAGAAAATTTTGGAACAAATTAACAGCACTAATCAAAGAATACCTGTACAAGGGAAAAACTTGAAGTGTCACTTCTCTAAAAATAAAACACATTTCACTACCAATTTTTTTATGATTAAAAACTATAATGAATGACAAATACAACAAAACGTTTCTTGCAATTTGGAAAATGTTTCTTTTTATTCCATGATTGACACATTCTTTCGAACAGAAATTCCCAAAATAAACCAAATACACACCTCTGCAGACTTAAGATAGAAAAAGATAACTAATAACAGAACTTCAAATCCACTATTTTATTGAATCAAACTACTTCAAATTTTAATTACTGAGTTATATTATTAACAGACTATAAAAAATGAGTTATAAAATATAAAGTGTTACACTTACCAATGTATTTAGACCACCTGATTCCTTGTATAAACAATGAAGACACAAAAACTTCCTTTAGTAGAGAAGCTACAAGTGAGAGTTTATTGCATGCAGTTAATATAGAATCTGCTCCTAGTAAAGATGAGTATGGTGATGATGATAACTGTAATGTTTTTAGTAGCAGTCGTAGTAGCACCTGCCCATTTCATATGATCATTTGGAGGGAAGAACAAGAAAGTTAGTCTTTTGGTTTACTGACAAATGTTGCCTACTTTAAAATGCCCACCTCCTTTTATGTTTGTAGTTAAGTTGGCAGTCAGAGTAATTTTGCCAGGCATACAACTCAGGGCAGTAGTAGCAGCTGTAGATAGACCTTTATTACTTATCTGAAGCAACAAAATAAAACACTCTGCAAATTTCTCAGGTAAAGATCCCATAAATCAATTATTTTTGCTACTTTTGTATCAAAAAGAGAGAGAGAGATAAAAAAGCAGTAAGTAAATATTCATAGTTGGTAACTTTAGTAATCTGTCTTACCAACATTACTAAGAGAAAGAAAATTTCACATATTTTTCCAAAGACATAATTCCATTCTGACTTCAGAATCTCACTTTTGTTTAATTAGTACCAATGTAGAAGTCCTTCACACAGGGGCGTAGCTGAGCGAGCCGGTGGAGGTGGGCGACCCCCCTCCCACCTGATTGGAGGTGGGACCCCAAAAGCTATTAGTTCACCTACTGCATTTTTACTAACATTATACAATAAAAAATCTCATTAAATGTGTGTGTGTGTGTGGGGGGGGGGGCTCAAGGAGCCAAGCCCTCCACCCTGACCCTCAAATCTCTAACTATATCACTGCTTTTAAAAGGACTGCCTACTCATCAAGCTTACAGACCCCAGGCTTTTGAAAGGTCTGCCCACAGACCGCAATTAATATCTTTGTGAACCGTCGAGGTTCCGCAGCCCCAAAGTTGGGGACCACTGTACTAAATGTTGGAGGGAGGGGCCTCAAGGAGCCAAGCCCCTCACACCCCCAAATCTCCAGCTACGCCCCTGACTACACAGAGATTAATTGTACATACAGACAATTCATTTTTAAATGGGTCAAAAGAAAATATTAATATGGAGATGCTGTGGTATAAAAATATTTCTTATTCATGCATCGATATTTACAGAGAAATAGAGAAAACTATTCAAACAATCATTCAGCATCAATTCACTGAAAACACTATAAAAAGAAAAGCTGGTTTCTTAGGAATAAAAAAAAGTCTTCATTTTCCAAGTTTTCTAAAGCCATATAAAAATCAATATGCACGTGTCCAAGAGACAAGGATTTTTGTTTTGTTTAGTTGTACTGGTCATTGGCCAAATTTCAGAAAGATGGACAACTTCTTTTAAGGGAAAATGAATAAACTAATCTGTTATAGTCTATAAATCATGAATTATAGAAAGGGGGTGAAAAGAGACACCCTATTGGAAATAACTTTATTATTTATAAATCAATCTTTACTATTATTGGATGAAGTATTGTAACACACCACTTTTTATTAATTTGACTAGTTTTTAGAAACAGTGGCCTGAATTAATAAGTTGTATAAAAACTTTATTATTTATTGGTCGATTGTAGTCAAATTAGCTTTACTTTGAACTGTACAATGATAGAATTTGCCTGATGTGTTAAAATTCAATGTGGGCACCGGCATTGTCCACCAATTTTGGTATGGCCTCGATAGAAGTCCGCGATATGTTGGCCATAACATGTCAAATGCACGCCTCCAGTTGATCCAGAGTTTGTGAATTTGTGCAGTACACGTCCTCCTTAGCCCCACCCTGACAGGAATAAGTCATAGAGCATAAGGTCAAATTACATATAATTTCTAATAGGGAGTTAATTCTCACCCACCCTGTATATATAATGGTCTTATTCTGTCAGTAATGCTTGTCTTAATTCCTGACCACTGACAATCACTTTTACCTGATTTTCAATACATTTTCAATAATAAATTAATTTCTAGTGCATTTCTATAGTAAATTTCATTAGCAATGCATAAACATTATATAATAGCCTTACTCTATCAGTGATGCTTGCTTTAATTCCTGACCACTGACAATCCCTTTTTCCTGATTTTCAATGAAAAAAAGTCTGAATTTAAAAAAACAAAAACAAGCATGATACAAACTGAAGGATCAATTCAGCAAATAGAACCCTCCAATAAAAACCTATTTAGAGCGTGAATTTTCCCAAAACATAAAAAAATTTATAGACATAAGGAGTAAATGTTTAAATTGTCAGCCTATACGCGTTATACATATATAGCCAGCCTGATCAACTTGAAAACTGAAGGCAATTAATATAATTAACAATATAGGTAATTAAAGTAATTATAGATAATAATTAACAATACAGGTCTGGTTAGTCACTCAATAGAAACCATCTTGTGACCAATCGTGTCTCGTGTCTATGTTGACAGTTTTGGTTGACAGTTTCTAATAATGGTATTAGCCACAATCGTAATAATTGGGTTATTAACCTTGGTGGCAAATAATGTGTTTAATCTTTATTACAAAGATTAATAGCAGTAATCATAGTAATGTAATTAATAAGAATGTGGATAACAATATAGTTGGATAATGATCAAGACAAACATCTCAAACATTGTTCTGATTCCCGATCCATCTTTCCAGAAATAATTATCAATGCTAATGAAAAGCTTTCTGCACCAATATGTGACAACCTGATAATAGACATCAAAGTAAAACTTCTTCTGTATGCTGTTAACAAGTACATAAAAGTGGCAAGACTGTGTCCAAGATCATTTGCATTGTCTAGTATGTTCCATACTTTTTGATTGGACAATCCTACTTCTAATAGCAGACCAAAATTTGTTTGCAATATTGATCTCATTCTTTTTGTTGTTGTGGCAGCCAATCCATTCTACAGCCATTTTCAGGTGTACAATCTATAAGGAAAGAGAGGGATCTCTTTTTTTTTCTCAGTACAGGAAGTCTTTTCATAGTTCTTGTTGTCTGTATGTGTTGTATAGCCACGGGTCCGCGGGAGGAAAATCCTGGTCACCGCACCAAATCGAAGTATGTTGTATAGCCCTCTTGGTCTGCGGGAGGAAAATCCTGTACTTAAAGAAAAAGGAAGACTCAAAACTTGTTTATAAAAATATGAGGATATATTTTTATTTCATAAGCGACATTGTGTCATGGCGGAGAATGAAGGCTGTTCCCAAACAGGAGAACTGGCCCCGTGCTCCCAGGCCCAGCTACTCTTTGCCTCTTCGAGGGCATCCTGTGTCTTTCTCTGGCTTCCGAGGCTGCTCTGTATCACTTTTATCAGTTTTGATTTTCCAGCCCGCCCTCTGCAGTCAGGGCTCAGTCAACATCCTGCCTATGACCCCTGAACACCTGGTGTGTCTGTTTCCAGCTCTGGACATCTTGCATTTTGGATTTTTTGTTGATATCCTGTTTATAAGTTTCAACACCTGTGGGGGTCAAATATGTAACCTCTGCCCATGGCTGCCTAAATATCCAACATAAGTTGGACATTCTTAACTTGGGGGGAAATGGTAACCAACAGAGAGCAAATTGGAACAATCAGTATATACTGATCATTCCAATCCATTAGGCCAAACCTCACAGCTCCCCATCTATTATAGTAACTATAATAGATGGGGAGCATCACTGGAAGATGAGAAAACAGAAAGAAACTGTGTACATTCGCCTTGCAGATAAATGTACAAGTCAGGTCACAGTGGATTTCTTTGCTTAACAAAGAAAGGATAAGAGAGCAACTTGTGTATTAAATATGGAATCACCTGTGTTACACGAGTTGCTGTGAGGTTTGGCCCAAAGGGTTGGTCAGATCAGTATACTTGCCAACAATTTTTTGTGTTGGGTATCATTTTTTGCAAAAAGAAAAAAAACTCTTTCCTTATGGGGGGTACACATGAAGAAGGCTGCACAATGATCTGCTGTAACATGTTAACAACAGAAAGAAAGAAAGAAACCAATATTCCAAACTCATCTCAAAATTACAGAGGGTATCATCCATATGGATTATACACCTGAGGAAGGCCTCAGAATGGATCAGCCGAAATGTTGTGATAACAACAAAAAGAACAGGTCTGGTTAGTCACTCAATAGAAACCGTCACGTCTTTTGGCAGAATGCCATGTTGGGGGTGATCGATTAAAAAATTGGAAAAAGGGTTGATCAATGAATAAGTTACTTCTCTCATATTTTGTTGGGCAGTGATCACTAAAAAAAGTCTGAATTCTCAAAAAAAACAAGCATAAATGCCACTGGACACAAATTATGGGACCAATTTAACATAAACCCACGTTGTAAATTGAACCTCCCACTAAAAACATTATGGGAGGAATTTTCAAAAAACAACAAACCCCCCCCCCAAAAAAAAACAAACCTTTTTTTCTAGCAATAATAAGGAAATAATGTTTAGATTTTCATCACTATCTCCATTGAGCAGCCTGTACACATGATATACATATAGCCAGCCAGCCATCCAGACCAACTTAAAAACTAAAGAAACCTATGTTGACATTTTTGGTTGACGGTTTCTAATAGGATCATCAATTCAAACAATCCTTGGAATGATTATGACTCATCTCAAAATTATACAAAGTAACTGTGCCCAGTAGTCAAGCAGATGGTTACAGGCACATCTTACTCGAAGCTGTGCATTTGCTCACATACAAAATGTTCAACTGTGTGGGTGAACATCCTGAACTAAAATGACACATCAGAAACAGGTACAAAAGTATCAAAAAAGCAATGTAATTCAACCGTAACAAGATAAACCTTGTGAAGTTTGGCTTATGTAAGCTCCTCCATGACTAAGTTAAACAGATGGTCCACAAAATTTGGGGAGAAGTTTGTCTTCAGGTTTCCTTCCAGAAGAATCTACAGGTAGGTACAGGTATATGTACCTAAAAAGAAATATGGTACCTCAAAAAGATACAAAGACTCTACAATTTTT
>VCCN01005667.1:6005179-6018011 GCA_006491835.1 Architeuthis dux | reverse complement strand
TATTTTTATCAGCAAAATTGTTACCTTCAAGTGGAAGAGTTCGTTGTTACAAACAGAGAAACAGAAACAACTCACACTATTCATTATTATAGTTTAGGGGTGCCCAAACATTTACTTTAAGCGTACTCGTTCGTTTTAACCGACAGTGCTGGTGAAGAATATAGTGTAAAATGTATGGATAGGATAGAACAGTTAATAGATATGTACTATTGAATTCGTTCAATTCATCTTTCATCACTGCAACTCGAGCTAGCACATACCCTCTTGAAAGTCGTCTCACTTCTGTGTGAACCAGAGATGCCTCTTCCTTGGCATTCAATTATTCACACAACAAACTCTGTGGACTAGATTTGTCAAAGTTCAAACCTACTGTACTCCCGTGATTTCTTTTACGTACCCCTTGTTATAGTAGATCGCCTAATGTGTATGCCGTTTTCCAGAAAGTAAAAAGAAAATTCTTCTCACACCAAGTATCTTTCTTTTGATAGTTTCTTTCCCTCTGGTCAACAATTGTGAAGAAAATTCATTTTCCATGACCGCTCAAGAATTTGCCATCGGCTATACAGTATCTTCACCGAACAATTCAATCATCATTCTAAAATACCAAACCATAAGAGGTAAGTAGTGCTACTATCAAAGTGGTCCTAAACCTTTTTCAATGCACGCTCCCATTTGAGATTTCCAAATCTTTCTTAAGACTTAAGTTAAAATGGGCAAAGTTAATATTAGAAAGGGTAAATAACAAAATGTTAAAATTTTTCAGATGTCAAAATAAAAGTCTGTATCAAGATATTACTAATAAAACCATTCTAACTAAATCAAGCATATCTAAAGATCACCTAAATCTTCTAAATGCTAACCATACTCTATTCTATTTTTCCTCCCTATTGTCTCAACTACTAACCAGTATTAAGATATTACTAATAAAACCTGTCTGCTGTTGCTTTTTCTCAATTAACTTTGTATACATCAGCAATAAAACAAAAAGAAGGTTTGTTCACAACCCTCTTCTAAAATTGCCGTATGCACATTTGGTGATGCGTACACCCTAAGTTAAGATCCATTGCCATATCACAACAAAATCAACCAGATGTGTTTGTAAACACAACTGTTACCGAGGGTCTTAAAGTACCATATTACACGGGGTTAAAGAGGCACCGCTAATTTGCCTCAATGGTTGCGACAATGGAAAATACGAGCCGAGTTCAAACTGGCCGAGACTGTTTACGTCGCACTAATGCCCTTGAGAAAAGTGTCATGACCCCTGGACAACAGGAGTTGACTTGTGCTTTTTTAGAAGCACTTCCTGCTTGATTAGACAGTTGACCTTGGGGTCAACCTCAGCGTCTCGTGTTTTCAGTCAGTCATCAGTCAGAGTCAATTTGTGGCCGAGCATGGTCGCACCAATTTTGCGTCTCCTATATCAAGCATATCTAAAGATCAGCTAAATCTTCTAAATGCTAACCACACTCTATTCTATTTTTCCTCCCTATTGTCTCAACTACTAACCAGTGCCAAAGCTACTAACTAATGCTAATACTTAAGAAGAAACAGATGAACTGAAAGAATTTGACTGATCACCTTGTGTTTCCACATAGAAAAAAAGGTAGGTTGTCTTTTATATATATTGTTTGAATTCGTGACTTCCCTCGAAGCTTAAATCATCACAAAAGACATGAATCCTCTTCTCACCCCACCCCAGCTATGGGTAAAATAGCAGGACAGACTAGGCTCTCTAGCCTTGGGAGGCAACCAGTTTAAGTGAAGGACAACTCTAAATTCAAAACCACGAAGAAGGCAACGGGAAACTACTCCATCATCCCTCTCAAGGACAGTTCAAAGCTGTGGAAAGCAATGATCACCCTCGTTCCGAGTGGCTATGGCACATAGTAAGGATTGGACTCACTACAGTAGTAATGGTCTGCAAAGCTAACTTGTTAACCAAGTTATGATATCGATATTGTTTTATCAAAAATGAAACAGCACCATTTTTCCGAAACCCGGAGTGGAAATGTTTGGAATGAACTGCATCAGATCTTCAATCCTTTGGAATAATTGTGTATGTGTGCCATTCTTGTTACAGTATGTGTCGTTTTTTAAGTGTTTTATTAATTCTTGACCTTGGGAGAAGTTTATTCTTCATTTTAAGAGCAATTGGCTTGTTTTTGTTTACTTACTCTTAGTCTGGGTGCCAGCAGGGCTTACCGTGCACTACCCCACCCATGATCCTATGAGTTGGGTACCAAAATGTTCCTTAGGGTGTCCTCTTTTAGAAAAAAGATGTTCCAAGAAGAACTACCTCATTTGCATAAAACAAAATGGCCGCCAGCACACACCAAAAAATAACAGAATTTCATATCTCGTCTCCCAGTTGACATATCTGAGTACTTTAAAGGGCTAAATCATGGTTTTCAGAAATGAGGAATTCAAAAATACATTTTATTTTACCATAAAAGTAATTAATTTATAGGTATTTCAATATTTTACAAGGAAATTTGCTTGTTTTTGTTTACTTTGAAGTCTGGTTAATGTCATTTAACACAAAGATCAGGTTGGGGCAAAATAAATGGCAGATTTTCGCATCGCCCTCCATTGTGTATACGTACATCTATCGTTTTAAAGCTCTCAGTTCAAACACAACTCAGAGCTTTAAAACGATAGATGTACGTATAAACAGAAGGGGGTGATGTGAAAAAACTAATTCAGCCATGTATTCTGTTCCAACCGAATAGATTGTTTTTCAAAAAGTTCCCCGACCAATTTTCCGACCGAATTATGTCTACATTTATATTTACTCTTTCTTTTATTGTGAATTCATAATTTCAGTCTAATTTTATTATTTTTGTGTGTTTTTCTTTCATTCTCCGTGCAGTGCCATTCTGTTTTGTGAGCGGATCTATTTCGGTGGATGGAGAGAAAGCCTTTCTGGTTGTCCCCGATTCTTCGTCCTTCGAAATCAAGTAAGTCGAAGCCCCTTGGTTGAGCTTTAGTAAGGCTCCCCCAAGGTCTTGTCCCCTGTCCCACCCTAAATCAAGTAAATCAGGGGGTGGGGATTCCTGGATTCGCCCCAAAATGTAATCACTACTTCCATTGAGAACTTTTGGAGATATTGTGAGGACAAACAAACAGACATGATTGAATACATATACCTCTTCCAACTTTGTGGGGGGGGGGGAGAGATTCTTGGATCCGATCCAAAATTTAATCACTTTTTCCATAACCCATTGCCTACTCTTCAACAAAATGTAATAGAAATTCATTGAGAAACTTTGGAGATATTGTGTGGAAAAACAGACGGACAGACAGACGGACGGACATACACGATTGAATACATGTACCTCTCCCAACTTTGTTGACAGAGGTAAATAAACACAGTCCAACCAAAACGATGAATTCCGTCATCAGAAAGTGATTGTTTGCCAAGTTGGACGCGACTCTGTTGTCTAAATTGTTAGAAAGCGTCAACCAAAACTGCCATCAAAACTTTTAACATGGGTTTCTTCAGTTTTTAAGCTGGTCTGGCTGGCTATGTACAGTATCGCCCATAAATAAGTACATCCCTAATTGTCTTCTAAACCAAACATAGCAGTATTTTATTATTTCTAGTGGAACATTACAAAATCAAAACTTATGTCTTAAATACAAGTACCGATAAGTTTAAACAAAGATATGTTTTGAATAAAGGTACATACATTTTGAATAAAGGTACTTATATTTGAATAAAAGTACATTATTGCAAATAAAAGTCCATACAGTTTATGTAACCTGTGATATCATGGTTAGGATTCATGAGAAACATTTATCAAAATGTTCATTCACTCTAATGATTACATACAGTATCGCCCATAAATAAGTACACCCCACCACTTTTTATTAGAAAGTTAATTGTCTTCTAAACCAAATATAGGAGGATTTTATTATTTCTAGTGGAACATTACACAACCAAAACAGATCAGGTATTATTTATGACCAAACACTACAGTATTGAAATTTTGTTGACAAAAGTATTTTTTCGTAGTGGTGTACTCATCTTTGGACGGCAACATATTCATATTTTTGGCAACATAGTTTCAATGCTGTAGAGTTTGGTCATACATAATACCTGATAATATCCGTTTTTGTTGTGTAATGTTCCACTAGAAATAATAAAATGTTGCTATATTTGGTTTAGAAGACAATTAACTTTCTATTAGAAAGTGGTGATGTGTACTTACTTATGGGCGATACTGTATGTATGGTGCATACAGGCTCCACCGCTGGAGCTAGTGGGCTGAAAATTTAAACGTTTACTCCTTATTATGTCTACAAAAAACGTTTTTTTGCTTTTTGAAAATGTCCCCCCTAAATAAGTTTTTGGTGGGTGTGGGAGCTCAATTTGCAATGTAAGTTCATGCTAAATTGATACCTTAGTTTGTGTCCGGCAGCATTTACGCTTGTTTTTTTTTAAAATTCAGACATGTTTATTGATCACTGCCAAAGGCGAGAGAAGTAACTTATTCATTGATCACCCCTTTTTCGAATTTTTTAATTGATCACTCCCAACACTGCATGCTGCCAAAAGATGTTGGTCTCGTGACGGTTTCTGTTGAGTGACTAACCAGACCTGTTTGTTTATGTGTTTTCTTCATCGACTCAAGACGTACAAGCAATTGTATTCATTGTTGACTACGATTTGCCTTCATCTGAATTTTTTAGTTGTTTTTTTTTAATCAAAACCGTCCATCCAGGGCAGCGAAACAAACAGCTAGCATCGGAAATAAAGAATAAGCTGATGGAGTTGAGTTGCGATAAAAACAACTAAAAAATTCGACCATTCTTCGAAGGAAGGGGGCCAAAACATTTTCGGTAATTTCAACCACTGGCGATTTCTGCGACGGAAGACCATACGCGTAAAAATCTCCAGACCACTATGTTGCATACTCGTTGAATGTCCTGGACTTCCTCATAAAGGAAACTCGAAGACTTGCTTGTATAAATATCTGGACATATTTTTATTACACAACATACATCTTTGTCGGCCGGAGAGTGAAGAGTGGGAGAGAGATGACAAGGAGAACCGCCAGTTTGTCCGCAACAGGGACAGCGGTCTTGTGCCTTTCGGCTACACTGATGTCTGTCTGTCTTCTTCGAGTGTCGAGATTTCTGTCCGCTCCCAGGGATGCCAGTCTTCTGCTTTATAGGTATCTCTAATGCCTACGTGGTGTCACACAGTTTCAATCACCGGTTCCCATTTCCTGTTTACAACACTGATGCAATATACCCATCTCCTAAGGTGATCGAGGTCATTTACATTTCCGCACAGGTGTTTGTCAGTCCGGAAACACATATCATAACAACTAGACCACTAACTCAGACCCCAGTCCACTAACTCAGACATTCAAAAACCATATTCCAACAAGACATTTACTTTGATAAACTCAAATCTTACAAAATCTCTCGGAAAAACAGCACAAAAAGTAGTGTTAGTTACTTGTTTGTTTGTAAGTATTGTTTACGAAGGTTTTTATTTGTGACGCAACCGACTGTGCCGATGCCAATCTCACGTCCCACTCTGCATTAAGTCTATTGCGCTGCTTAGTTTTTATTAGCATTAAAGATGAAAATCCAGTTTGGCACAAATATGTTGTCGGAAATGAAATTAGAATCTTCACTGCTTGCAACGCAAGGGATTGAAACTTCGAATCGCTGACCATCTTTAACCAAAAGTCTAAATACTTTGAAGATTCAAAAACTGGCTTAAGAGTCGTTATTTAAACCAATAAAGTCCTCTTGCAAAGAATCGGGAACAGACTGAGTACTGGCCGTAAATGGTGACACGATCCACTCGTACTTAGTGTCCTCAGTCTCGTCACCAAAGTACTTCGGAAGATTGAAGCTCAGTTGCTGCAAATGCTTTTGCATCACATCCTTCTCAGCCTTGGTAAATCCCTCCCCAGTCTCTTCATTGTCGATAAATGCTTTTAAGGAGAGGAAAACCTCAAAATCACCTCTTAGTAAGTTTGCATGCCACAGCGAAGATTATTCTTGGAAAGCATGTACGGAAGACGTGTTGTATAGCGGGTGAATGTCCTGGACTTGGATAGAAAGGAAACTCGAAGAATTGCTTGTAAAAATATCTGGACATATTTTTATTACATTACATACATCTTTGTCGGTCGGAGAGTGAAGAGTGGGAGGAGATAAGGAGAACCGCCAGTCTGTCCCCAAAAGGGACAGCGGTCTCGTGCATTTCGGCTCTGCTGATGTCTGTCTCTTCTTTGAGTGTCGAGATTTCTGTCCGCCCCCGAGTTTTCTAGTCGGGTCTGCTTTATAGGTTTCTCTAACTCTTACGCAGGTGTCATTCACCGGTCCCCATATCCCGTTTTGGACACCGACGCAATATACCTATTTCCTAAGGTGACCGGGGTCACTTATATTTCCGCACAGGTGTCTGACCCCAGGATAACCTTTTCGTGTGAGGATATCATAACAGACGTACTGTCGATAATAGTTTTCTGCCTTCCTTGCAGCGACAAATTTAGTTCATTGACCGTTGCAAAAATATCAGCAAGGGGTAGAATAATTCATGTATATCTTCTCGCCGATGGGAGACATCTCGTCACAGCGCTGTGCATTTACGGGAGAGATGAATCTGTGGGGGGAAGCAAAACATTTTGGTCCATACCGGAGAAAGGCTCTCCCACGTGACTGGATGGAAAGACGACAAAATTCGTTGATCTGAAAGAAAATGTATGTTCCTTTTATTTCTATTGATAGCTTCGATGTCAGACCGGTTCGCGGATCACTTGGGACATTGAATTCTGTTTCGGTTAAAATTCTAAACGAGTTGTTACTTTACCGAAGGACTGGCGGTGATGGTAGCAGTCCAAAAATCTAGGCGTCTGGTTTTCTTCCTCCCACACTCATGGGAGTGAAGCTCTTAGTTTGTTGACTCCTTGCTGTTCTCTGTCCAACTGATTAACTCACGTCCTAAAAAAACTGGCGAAGCGTATTCCCTTTGTTTCCCTTGGTCAGCCGTTTGACCTATTTTCTAGCCCAAGGAACATGATATGGCGTTTTAGTCACGTCCCAATACTATCTCCCCAAAACGTGCGAACACACGAGTGGGTGTATTACATTACAAAGGTAAGCCAGGAGTGCTTTTCGACCGCTTTGACAAGTTCATGATCTGATGACTCCAAGAAAGCAGTCACTTCCTCCAGCAGCGCAGAAAGTCTGCACAATACTTTGAGGGCCACCATTTTGTTTACATTTAATAAAAGGTAATGATTCGATCGATGCTTTTTCGATCGTGTGAACGTCTTAGTTTTATTCTCAAGGGTAAGAAAATAACTCATTCTGGTGTCTTGGCCTGGACTAAGTGATCCATTTGAATTTCAAAGTCACAAAGAATTTTCCTTTTTTTATTCTCTAGGACAGCTTTTTGTTTGTGCTTATACAATTGGTTTGCATGGTCAAATATGAGTCATTTGCACAATTCCCAGTGAATCCCTATTCTTACCCAGTCATTGTATATTTTAATACTCTTCCTGAGCTAATTTGTTACATGCACTTATTATATGATTGACAGTTTCATGGCTGTCTCTGCATAGATATTATTACTACTGCTGTATTTGTAGAACTTAGGCAGCTTTGGCAAAAAGCCATAATTATGGAACACCCTGTTAGGATAGAACTCAAAAATCAATGTATTGGAAGAACAGCTCAAGATGCTGGAGTTATATGCTGAACTAGATCTTAAATGTTAACATATGTCTTCTAAATGTTGATGTTTATCGGCAGTAGTTCTCAAACTGTGTGTCGCGGCACAATAATGTGCCGCAACTATCTACCAAGTGTGTCGCGAATGTCCGAAAAGTGAGGTACAAACATTTACTAATCCAACATGTTTATTACTATACAAATAAAACATTGTGCATATGTTACCAACATTACTACGCTACTTTCCCACGTAGTCGCCATCGAGATTGATGCACTTGTCTCATCGGTGCACGAGCGCATAAATACCCTCCTCGAAGAACGTGGCGTCAACCGACCTTTTGCAATCACTTTAATTGATCATCCCCAACAGGGCATTTTGCCAAAAGACGTTGGTCACGTGTCGGTTTCTATTGAGTGACTAACCAGACCTGTCTTCTTGTAAAAATCAATCGAATGTCATTGTCTCTTTTTTCTTTTTTTCTGATATTCAATCTGATTCTATTTGCTTCTACCGTATATGTGTGACCTCTCAGTCCCTTGTACCCATTTCTAGTATTAAAAAAAATACATCAGGTAATTGCATTGTCTCTTTTTTTCTTGTGCTTCCAGGAGACTGTGTGAGTGGAAGCTGGTCAGCCCTGAGAATCAACAGGTCAGCGTGGAGATCATATCTCAAACAGAATCTGACTGGGAACCATATAAAGCCTTTCTAGTTTATGACGGTCAGTAAAATGTTTTTTTTAACAGATTTGTCAGTAAAAAATCTGTTTCCTTCTCGTAAAATGTTACACATGTTATAGTTCTTCGGACGATTGAACCCCTTCTTGTTGTTTGCGTTGTTAACGCAACGTTTCGAAAGAGCCCTACACATGTTATAGAAAATACGTGGGGGCTTTTTCGTTAGTTCCCACCAAAAGCTACGGTCGATAATTTTAAAGTTTATAAAACATAAAAACATCATTTAAACTTAAAAATTGACGACATTTTCTATAGTTTTGAGAAGGGTCATTAATATTCAAATAGTTCTTCGGACGATTGAACTCCTTCTTGTTGTTTGTGTTCTATAGTTTTGAGAAGGATCATTAACATTCGAATAGTATTATTATTATTATTATTATTATTATTATTATTATTATTATTATTATTATTATTATTATTATTATTATTATTATTATTATTATTATTATTATTATTATTATTTCCAGGCAAAACATGGAGCAACATAAAAGAAAAGAAAATCACTTCAAAAGGAAACAAACTTCTCTTGAGATACGATATAGGGAAACAACCCAGTGATTTCTCAGGCAAAGTGATTGTCGCATACACGGCAGAGTCGCCCACGACGCCCATCGAGTGCTCCCAGTCTGGTGTCCCCATTTGGTTCTACATCGTCACAGCCCTTCTCAGCATCGCCTGTCTCGCTCTCTTCATTACCAGTTACATGTTGTACCGAAGACAAATCGAAGACAGTTTATTAAATCCCCGTTTACAAGAAAGTATACCAAAGGATGATAACATCTGAGAGACTCCAGGACAGTTACCCCCGAAGGACAATTTCTTTCTGAGGACAGTTACCCCATAGGACAAGTACCCTCGAGGACATTTGCCCTCGAGGACATTCGCCCTCAAGAGCACTTGCAAAGGATAAAATAAATGAGAAATTATTACACTGCATTGCAATAATAGATACTATAGTTTATCCCTAGCATTGCTCTTTTTAATAGATACTAAAATACAGCATGCCCCAAAAGTAACGCCCGATTTGTCCAAATAAAATCTTAGTCCTTATACAGGGTGTCCCAAAAGTAACGCCCGATTTGTCCCAATAAAATCTTAGTCCTTATACAGGGTGTTCCAAACGTAATGTCCGATTTGTCCCAATAAAATCTTAGTCCTTATACAGGGTGTCCCAAAAGTAACGCCCGATTTGTCCCAATAAAATCCTAGTCCCTATACAGGGTGTTCCAAACGTAATTCCCAATTTGTCCTCATACAATCGTATTGATGCAATAAACAAACTACAGATCTAATAAACATGCAATGCATTACATCTAGACCTAACAAAAGCTTACGGATAAAAAATATGTTAAATTTCAAATTCTTGAGGTAAGCAAAAATGGCCATATCTTGTCTTGCACACATTCCTCTCTGTATATTGTTGATACAATTATTTCTTCACTTTTTCCTGAACGGTTATTATTTTCCAACACCTGGAACACTAACAAATGTTCAAATAAAAGAAAATATGGTAAAGATGTACATCCGTTAAACAAGTCGAAAAGAAAAAGAAACAATTTTTTTTCGCTAGTAATTTTTGTTCTTTTAATCCGTTAGACCCTAACAATCTTCCTGGAAGTTGTTAGTTTTTAGAAAAAATGTATTTTTAAGGTTTTACACTTCGTAAAACCTCTATTTACAATAAAACTGTATGGTATACGGGACTGTTACTTTCAGTCCGTTGTATGGAAGTGTGGCTTCGAAGTATTCGCTTACTTCCCTTGAAGGTTGTTAACTGGGTGTCTTTGATATTTTAATGAAGATTTTTCTGTGCTTTCATTAGTTTCTTTTGGTGAGGGAGGGGGGAAAGTGGGACTCCCCGTGGGTGCGCGTGTGTCCATGCAGGAGTATGCGGGGGAGGCGGTTCGCACCCACGGGCAGCTCCGCGTGGCAAAAAAACGTATCGAAAGCACAGAAAAATCGTCATCAAAGAAGGCCTCACAAGGGAAGTAAAAGAATACTTCGATGCCTCACTTCCATACAACGGGCGGAAAGTAACGGTCCAGCTTACCATAAAGATACATTGTAAAACCTTTTAAAAACATTTTTTCTAAAGGCTAACAACTTCTAGGAAAAGTGTTAGGGTCTAACGTATAAAAGCATAAAAGATTACTGGTGAGGCGAAAAAAAATTTTTCTTTTGGCTTGGTTAACGGGTGTAGATCTTTAACGAAAATATAATTCTTCTCCTCACCAGAAGAAATATTTATTCATGGAACTTTCCTTGTAAATATGTTCTTTGGACATAATCAAAATTCAGACATTAAACGTTGACTGACTAACATTTCTTTACTAAGGTGTTGTTACAAAATAAAATATATATTGTCCGTTGTTATCAGTGTTTCTGGTTTATTCATTTTGTCTTTCTGAAATGTCTTCAGTAAAGACGAGATTTTTTATTACTGTACCAGGGAACCAGTTTGTAAGATTGGAAGGGAATAAAGTTAAGGAAGGGTGAGTGTAGCGGCTAAATGGTAGCTAGTAGCAGTAGCAGCAGCAGTGGTATCACTATAGAAGTAGAAGGAAAGACAAAAATGGGGAAGGAAGCAAGCAGTCAGGCGTCGGAATCCTTTGTTTGAAAGGTAAGATTAAAATGGTGTCTCACAGAGTAACCATGTGGCACGAATGAAGGTCGCTGATTGGCTGAAAGTGTTTTAACGTCTTCCTTCTTCTTAGTTGAGAAGAAGGGAGGCGCCATTTTAAAAAGGGTAATTTACCACGTGGTGAGAGACACGAGAAAATGAATATCCGAATTGGGATGAGAAAGACGAAATGCAAAAGTACGAATTAACATGACGTTTAATAAACAATGCTTTTAGATAAGCAACTTTTCGTAACACAGAAAAACAGTACTTGACTCGAAACACGATACCCTCTGCAGACTCTAAGTCTGGCAAATCATTGTATTCTTGTCACCTTACATTTCACTTGGAACTTTGACGAAACACAGTTCGACCAGCCTCTCATCCTCCACTCACATCTTCCTATTAGAAGAGGGACTATTGTTCAGTCCAGATTTGTTAAACAAATCTATCGCTGTTCCAAATTTCGATTACGTACGTACGCATTCATACATACACACACACTCTCTTCCTTGACATTTTCAACAAACTAAATAGTATAACGAACTCTTTAAATGCATTCTTTCTTCTTCTCAACAGCTGATAAATAACTTATTGTTATATCTTCTGTAATAAATATATTTCTTATTATTGTTGCAAATTATTTGTATTCTTTATTCTCATTTAATAATTACCATGTGCAACCTATGCAGTTTCATTCCTTTTACTACTGCACGCACAACAGAGAAAGAAAGATCTTTCTAACGCATATCGTTAACATTATGCTTTCTTTCTCTAGTATCATCAACACGTAAGCAGCAGTCTGACCCTTAAGGCTATTATTACTATAGCTACTACTATTACTGCCGCTCCTACTATTAGTTTATCATCACTACTACGGCCATATAAAGATTACTACGCTCTTATCATTGTTATTGTTTTTACTGTTAACTTTTTATAATGGAGTCAGATATATTTAATAATAATAGTCTCCTCATTGATATCTATATATCAAAACCAACACAGCTAAACACAAACTAACGAACCAACAAAAGCAAAGACATAACAATACAGAAATCACTTTTCATCAATAGTAAGCACAGGATGAATAAAAAGGTGTATTTTTTCAAACAAACAAGCAAATTTCAGCAATAGTCAGACCGTGCAAGCTGCTGACCATTAGCCAAATCATCCACTTCTGCATTTTCATCACCGATTTATGCCAGATGTGTTCCAACTGTTATATGGGCTACCCCCAGCTTTGCTCCCAACTCCCTGTAACGTTCTGGTTGTGTTTAGTGCCTCTGTTCGCTTTGTTAGTCTTTCTATTCTAGCTGTGTGAGATTAGAATGCGTTTGATTCATAACCGTGCTTAAGCGTGTTAAGAAAAGAAGACGGAACAAGATAACACATGTGATAGGGTTGTTCGCCTGGTAAAGAGTAAGCCTTCTCCGTTCCCACTTCAGGTCCGCGTTTTCTGGGACCGGAAACGGAATGGGTGTTGCTGGGAGCTTGCTTCTGCATGTTTATTGATTTAACATATACATACATTATTTATTGATTTAACATACATATATATAAACATTACACACCCGAGTGTTTGTTTTTGGATGAGCCTCCACAGCTGCCATCAATTCTTCATTGTTAAGTGACGAATTGATGGTTGGGAACTACCTCATTTGCATAAAACAAAATGGCCGCCACCCCCCAAAAAAAGAATTTCATATCTTGTCTCCCAGTTTATTTATCTAAGTACTTTAAAGGGCTAAATCATGGTTCAATTTGAAGGCATTT
>VCCN01005667.1:5964644-5979229 GCA_006491835.1 Architeuthis dux | reverse complement strand
GTTTGAAGCTATAAAGCTTTCTAGACTATATATATATGTTTGGCTCTCGTAGCAACATAAAAAGAAAACACTATCCAAATACGATTAATACAAGTTGCCAATCGATAATGAAGTGAATAAACATGTGAGTCGTAACTTTTATTGTCTTATTATGACCAATTTAGCAGTTGTGATGGCCTTTGAATAATGGCCCTGGGCTATTATTTGTTCCACTTTTTCCACCCTAGGCGATCTTATGGTAGATCACAGTAAGTACTTGGATGCAGGGACTGTTGGGAATGAGGTAAGAATGATGTATAAAAGTGATGTTCAAAAAAAAATCAAAAAAATCAATAAACACAGATTTTATTGGGATTTTAATGCCAATATTCTTTTTATTCTTTATACACAAAGGTGAGTACAATCATTGATCAGTTCAAATCAATACAGGTATACCTTGATTAGTGCAGTTAATTCATTCCAAAATTTTCCATACTGTTCAAAACCGCACTGTTCGAGGTCTTATTGTAATTTAATGTGTTTTTCTTTTCAGCTTATACTTAATTACAATAATTTGTACAGCAATACCTGAACCGTACTACATCAAAACCCGCATTAATCAAAACCGCACTATTCATGGTAATGCAGTAATTTTATTGAGCAAAACTTTGCAACAAGAATAGAATTGTCCAATTAGTAAGTTCCATACACACCCCAAATGGTTATTTGGAGTGTCAAAAAGTTTCGCGATAAGTGAATTAACAAATTTTAAAAATAAAAAATCATATAAATTTGTAATACAGAGGAAGCCGCTTATTGTGATCATTTGGAGACAGGGTATTTTAGATAACAATAACAGGATGATAAAATTATGCAAAGGAAAAAAAAGATTTTGTATTTTTATATTGTATTAATAATGAAGTAGACATGCAGCTTCGTCCGTTCACCAACCCCCAAAAGCTGCACACTCAATTCCTCGCTCACTACCACTATTTACAAAGCTTTCTACCGATTCCTCGCGAGCATCAAACAAAAAAAGGTGCACACCTAATTCCTCGCTCACTACCACTATTTACAAAGCTTTCTACCGATTCCTCGCGAGCATCAAACAAAAAAAGCTGCACACCTAATTCCTCGCTCACTACCACTATTTACAAAGCTGCATACCGATTCCTCGAAAGATTTTAAGTAATTCAAGTAAACATGCAGCTTTCACTCCAGTAGGATTTTTGGACAATCTTTTGTTAATTGTTGCCAGCCGAATCAACCAGTAACAAAATCATGTATGGTAGAGTGGAAGTGACAAAAAACGTCTATGCCTAAATTGACTGTTGGAAATGAGGTAAGAATAATGTATAAAAGTGATGTTCAATAAAAAAACTAAAAAAACAGCTTTTATTAGGATTTTAATGCTAACATTCTTTTGGTAGACACATACACAAAGGTGATTGCAATCATTGATTAGTTCAAATCAATACAGGTATACCTTGATTAGTACAGTTAATTTGTACCAAAATTTTCCATACTGTTCAAAACCGCACTGTTCGAGGTCTTATTGTAATTTAATGTGGTTTTCTTTTCAGCTTATACTTAGTTACAATAATTTGTACAACAATACCTGAACCGTAATACATCAAAACCCGAATTAATCAAAACCTCACTATTCATGGTAATGCAGTAATTCTATTGAGCAAAACTTTGCAACAAGAATAGAATTGTCCAATTAGTAAGTTAGTAATGGTTATTTGGAGTGTCAAAAGGTTTAGTGATAAGTGAATTAACAAATTTTAAAAATAAGAAATCATATAAATTTTAAATTCAGAGGAAGCTGCTTATTGTGATCATTTGTGGATTTTAATGCCAATATTCTTTTGGTAGACACATATACCTGAATGTATTTTGCTTGGCTTATGATTACTACTTAAAAAAACAAATTTGTTTAAAAATTACCCGGCAATTCAAACATTAGGGTGCCAGTTACAAACAGCGAAGGGGGAGGGGGGGTGTTAATTTATTAACTTGCTGGATTCTGTATATGGTCCCATCATCTGTTCCCACGTGCTAGAACCGAAAGCCGGACATAATTTTGGGTGAGATCAAACCAAAATTTAATTTTATTTGTTTTCAAAATGTATAGCTTCTAATTTCTGAGTAAACATTTAAACCGTGCAGCAATCTGATATTTGAGCTAAAATGTACCTTTCTCTTGAGATCTATAAACAGGTGGGGAAAGGACCTGTGGACTCTTTATAAGTTAAAACTTAATAATAAGACGCTGATCTATATTTTCTTTCTCTCTTCTTCTTCTTCTCGCAGGAGCGTGATTGTGTACTTGGGCTCGAATCTGCTCAGGCTGCTGTACTGTGGGATCGCTCCTCTGCTTTTGTCGTAATGACCAGGGTCTGTACTTAAAGCTGCAGTCAGCCATACTGCTATGTGGATCTGTACCAACAGTCGCAGACAGCCGCACTATCATGATCAAAGGGTCGGTAGAACCCTATAGCCAGCTCAGGCTTCTACCAACTTGAGGATGTTCACGTCCTGTGGTCTAAACACAGTTCAGCCTTACTGTCGGAACATTCACGCAAAGGGGCGGCAGACCCCCATAGCCAGCTCGGGCATCTGTCAGGAGAAGGACACTCCTGTCAAACCTATGACCTAGGGGCCCTGATCCTATCCACGCCACCCCGGTGGTCCATGGGATACAAACCCTCGCACTTCACCTTAAAAACTACATCGCTCAGGCCAGGTGGTTACTCCGCATATAGGCCCCGCTGTCTATGGTCCTAATGCTGTGGAAAACCATCCCCAAAATCCTCGTTCGCAAAGCCAATCCATTCATAGATATACAATATATCTGCTGAGGTGGCCGTAGTGTTCACGTCCTATGCTTCAACTACACAGGTAAGCCATACCGTCTGAACACTCCCACAAAGGGGCGGCAGACCTCCATAGCTAGCTCGCATCTGCCAGGAGAAGGAAACTCCTGTCAAACCTACGACCTAAGGACAATGCTGCTATCTGTGCCACTACGGTGGACCATAGCATGCAAACCTAAGGTTCAAATGGTTATTTGGAGTGTCAAAAAGTTTAGTGATAAGTGAATTAACAAACTTTAAAAATAAAAAATCATATAAATTTTAAATTCAGAGGTAGCTGTTTATTTTGTAAATAAATTTATTAAGATTAAATTAAATATTAGGGACGGATTTACACCATTTGTTATATTCATTTAAATATATTTTTAAAAAATCAACATTCTACTTTTAGGGTTCAAAATCTTTTTTCCCCCTTTTAAGTGTCAAAATTGAGTGGGAACTTCTTTTCACTTTTAGGGGTCGGAATCGAGGGGGGCAATTTTTTTTTCTCCACTTTTCGGTGTCAAAATGGAAGGGGAACTCTTTTTTCAACTTTTAGGAATCAAAATTGAAGTGGAATTTTTTTCCCCCACTTTTAGTGATCAAAACCGAGGGGAAGGCTTTTTTCCCACTTTCAGGAATCAAAATTGAGGTTGAGCTTTTTCTCTCACTTTTAAGGATCAGAATTTAGGCAGAACTTTTTTTCCCATTGTTTGGGGTCAAAATCAAAGGGGAACTTTTTATTTTAGTTTTAGATGTCAACATCAAAAGGAACTTTTTCTTTCACTTTTGGGGTTCAAAATCAAGGCGGAACTTTTTTTTCCAATTTTAGGAACAAAATCAAAGGGGAAGTTTTTTTCCACTTTTGGAGTCAAAATCGAGGGGGAACTTTTTTTCCACTTTTATTGGTCATAATTTGGGAGGAATTTTTAATTCACTTTTAGGAGTAAAAATTGAGGAAACTTTTCCCTTTAAGGGGTCAAAATTCAGTGGGATTTTTTTACCTTTAAAGTGTCAAAAGTGAGGAGAGAATTTTCCACTTTAAAAGAAATGTTTTAAGCAAGTCACTACACCGATAATAATAATCTGATATCTATCTACCTATCCATCTATCTATTCAATTTTGACCTCTTTCGTGGCGTAGACAGGTACCTCATCTATTACATTTATTATTTTATTTAGAAAGAAATAGGGGGATAGGTAGGTTAGGTAGTTTAATACCGAGGGCAGAAAAGAAAGTTTGGTAGTTTACTGAGGGAGTAGGAAATGTTTTGCATATGAAATTAATCCATGTTTGTATAACAGATAAAATCAAGGACCGGCTTCGATGATTGGACAGGATAAGGGAGAGAATAAAAAGGGTGAGAGAGTATTTTGTCATTAAAACTAAAATAAAAACTTTAAGTTTGCAACATTCAACTTTTCTCCTTAGTATATTTATTGATTGAACAGATATATTTTGGCTTGTCAGGTCATTTTCAAAGTTCCAAAACCCGATGAAGTTTTATGCAATGCCACCCCCCTCATGTTACTATTACCATCCTTCAGAGTATTTCTACAAAATTTTATTAAATTCTATGCATGCGTCTATGAGGAGATATGGAACAAAATAAACACCATTTTTATAACAAAATGTTATTATTTGCTTTATTCTGTTCTCTTGTTTTCAATATTTTTGCCGTGAGGGAGAAGTTGTTGATTAATAGTATAAAAATACATATAAATAAGTACATCCAATGGTGTTCCCATGTCTAATATTTAATTTAATTTAATAATGAATATTTAGGCATAATCCCATTTCATAGTCACTTCCCTGTGAGCGTTTTTTTTTACAGTCTGTCCTCCTCTCTTTTCTTCTTTCTTTCCTGGCTGCTACTTTTGTCCTGTCACCCACTGTCAACCAATACAGTCTCACTCTAATCTCCCTCTCTCTGTTTATGTATGTGTGATTGATTAATCAATTTCGAAATGTTTTATGCAACACCACCCCCCTCATGTTACTTTAACCATCCTTCAGAGTATTTCTACAAGGTTTTATTAAATTCTATGCATGTGTCTATAAGGAGATATGGAACAAAATAAACACCATTTGTGCGTGTACATACAAGATTTTGGTTATCTCCTTAACTTCAATAAATATACTTGTAAATGCATAAGACTTGTCAGTTTGACTCAGTTGGTAAGAGGGTCACCTAGCAATCATTTCGGCACGTATACCCCTAAATTTAGTGAGGAAGTAAGTCAACTCCAACTTGGAGGTGAGTTTGACAAAAAAATTTAAAAAATGAAAATTTGATCAATTTACATTTATTGTTATCAATTCTTTGTTTACCTCAGCCAACGTGTTTGTCCACACAATATCTCCAAAAGTTCACAATTACTTTCAATGATATTTTGTGGAAGGGTGGGCCATGGGCTGAATAAAAATTGATTAAATTTTGGGGTAGATTCAGAATTTTTTTTATTGTAAGATATTCTTTCATATATTAAGACATTAGTCTGAAAATGGAAAGTCGAACCTCACATGGTTACCGCCCTGCAACATAGCTACATATGAACTGATTTTCATCTACATTTTAGTGCCTATGGCATGACAGAGGTATGAGTGTATATTATGTTATTAAATTCATTGTTATAAATAGTTTTACATAAAAAATTAATACAAAATAAAAATAAAATATTTTTAAATATTTGGAGCCAAGTGATTTTGGTAACAATGACCGTTTGATGATATTATCCTTGATTATAATAAACGGTTTCTTCTGTAGTTTTGTTGAAATAAAAAAGTTTAGGGTAAATATCTCAATGCAGAGACTCTGTTTCAATTGGAAATGGATGATTTGACCATTTCTTTAGTTGTTGTTTAATTGAACTCTTTTTATGTTCAAGTAAAACACTTTTAATATTTAGGACATATCCTATCCGTCTATCACCATATTTGTAATTTTTAATGGCACCAAATTGGTTTTTACATTGTTTGCCATTACATCTGGAAACTCCTGAAACAAAAATAAAAGTGATTTTAGATATTCAGAATGAAACAAAGACATAAGAGTTTCAATAAATAAAGACACATCAGGGTTTAATGAAATAAAGACACGTGGGGGTTTCATGAAATAAAGAGCTGTGGGAGTTTAATGAAATAAAGACACATAGGAGTTTAATGAAATAAAGACACGTGGGAGTTTAATGAAATAAAGAAACATGGGAGTTTCATGAAATAAAGAGCTGTGGGAGTTTAATGAAATAAAGACACATGGGGTTTTATGAAAAGAAAAATTAAAGAATGATTTCCAAATTTGTGAGGAGAATCTCTCTCTCTCTCTCTCTCTCTCTCTCTCTCTCTCTCTCTCTCTCTCTCAGGCACTGATCATTCTCTATCTCTTTCACTTACCGACATTGCTGTCATATCTGAACAGGTATTCTTTAATCGCTACAATATTCACTTTTGACTTAAAATCAGGATTGGTACAGATATACTCTGTTCCTTTCTTTATGATATCTGAACCAGTGCAGAGTATGCTGTGGCATTCTTTGCATAAAACATCAATATCATCACCTCGATATGGGTATGTACGGGAGTTTTCATGCTTTTTATATAAATCTGCTACATCGTGCAACTCTCTCTGAAAAAAACAAATGAAACAGGTCTGGTTAGTCCCCCAATAGAAACCATCACGTGGTAGCTGGTGATCATGAAAAAATCCGAATTAAAAAAGAATTTCATAACAATATGAAAAAATCAATCTTTATTATTATTATTATTATTATTATTTCCTTGATTTGCGTTTTCATACAATCATATACCAAGTCTCTCAGCAAATGAAGGTTTTCTTAAGAAGTTATTGAGCATTTTTTTTTTTTTCGTATATCATTCGATTACCTTCCACCAAAAACATGCAAATATAAATGAAACACGATAAAGGAGAAGGGATGGAGAAAAAAGGGGGGGGGGACAATCTTAACAAACACAGAGTTCATGTGAGTAAAGACCGAGTTTCACTATTGAATTGAGAGATTTTTTCTGAGCATATAAGCAGTGCTCATTACAATCTTTTGTATCTCAGCCAAAGATGGATTTCCTAGGATTTTTTTAAGGTGTGTATCAGTCTTTTTCTTAATCATTCCCAGTGCTCCCAATAATAATAATAATGTTATGGGGAAGATGAAGAAGAAGAAGAAGAAGAAGAAGAAGAAGAAGAAGAAGAAGAAGAAGAAGCAATGAGGGTGTGAGTTTGATTCTCACCGAAGGTTTATTCTTTATTATCTGATTGCGCTGTTAGTCGTTGCCATAGAAACAACAGCCTGAATTTCAAGTTGTATATAAAAACAACTGAAATTAAGATGAAGGTAAAAACTAGTCAAATTTAATTAAAATAATGTATTACAACAAAAAGGCCTTTTTTGTTGTTGGAATGTTCTACTCATTGTAAAGCTTTGTTTGGACTAATTTAGGCAGGGAATACAAGGGTGAGACCAGCCACCCCACAAAAATAAGACTTGAGCCATAATTATTGGAGAAACTTTGAAATCAGGAATGGCTGATCATGTGTGAAGGGAGAGGGGAATTATCAACAACTGACAGAAAAAGTCAAATGAATTGACAGGGAGCAGCACTGGAGAAGAAAACAGTTGAAGGAATCACACTATGCTCAGATCATGTGATCAGTAGGCCAAGCATAGATATCAATGTTATGGGGAGTCACTGATCAGAAAAGAAATGCTAGATTTGAGGTTTCAAAAATGTGCAAAAAGACCAGATATGACGTGTTTGAGAAGGAATGCATATGCTACACAGAACAAAGTTCAACTTTTGAAAAATAAAAAAGTTGAACACCCGAGAAAGGTTTGTGTTTATAACAGCCAAAATATTGTAATGAAAGACAAGAGAATTAGTCCGAATAATGCAATACAATGAATGAAGTACCTTTATTTTAGTCGTCTAAACCTTTTGAGAGGCAAGCCAAATCAGAAATTTTTTTATGTCTTATGGGAAGTGTGTATGTACAAACAACGAATAATATACTTTTATTTTGCTTGTTTGATCAAAATAAATATAACAAGCTTGGCTGCTGCATGGTCAAACTCCACTCCTACTTCTATTCCGATTGAAAGGATTACTGCAACTTTTGTATTGTATATATAATAAATAAAAATTATAAAAATATATTAAACATATTTTCTTTAGTATAAATGTATTTATTTATTAGAATGAAATAAGCCCTTGCATATTTCTAACATAAATTATGGTTGTCAATTTAGCTCAGTTGGTGAGAGACACAACTACCAATCAGTTGGTTGTGATTTCAAATCACGGTAGGGGAATGTTAATTTTTAAAAATAATTTTGTTGTTCTTGTTACAGTAGAAAAACAAAGTCAACTTCAGGTTTGGACTGGAGTTTGACAATTATTTATTTCCTCAATATTTTGATGGTGTTTTTATTATGCTACTAACAATTATAGATGATAATAACAAAGTAAAGAAATAACATTTTGATTTTGGGACGGCTTACATTTTGGGATTTCCTTCGGGATGGTTAAAATTGTTTTTCGGGATGATTCTGGGATGGTGGTGAAAAAAGTTATATTTTATTAAACTCCTAATTTTATAAATATATATTTAAAAAATAGGCACCTATCTATAAACATACCTAAAATTAAAATTTCGACATACTGTGCTAAAAAGATTTGCCACCACTGGGTTAAGATTTGATAAAGTCGAATATTTGATAGACAATATATTTTTTGCAAGTAATTGTTTGTGCTCTCAATCCATAAGACTTTTGTTATCTCTGGGAATTTGTCAGTCAGCTGTGAGAAAAAACACATTTTTAAAGGTCTTACTATTAATTTATTTACAATCTACTTGTATAAATTCCAAAGTGTCATGTTAAATAAAACTAATTTATAAAAATAACATCGAAGATCTGACGTGGTTTGAATCCATGTCACAGAGGCTGGGAGTCGGATATATAACGATTACGCTAAGATGACACTTATTGACTGACTGTAAAATTTAAACTCTAATAAGGTAGTCTGCATCTATGTTTATTCCCAATCCCTCCCAATCAGTTTTCCGAAAGATGCTTTCAAGGCTCGCTGTGAATAGTTTAGGTGATATTGTATCCATGACATTTCTATAATGTCAGAATCATCCGACGAATTACAAAACATGCTAACCGATCTAAATAGGGAAAGTAAAAAAGTAGGCTTAAAGATGAACAGAACAAAGACAAAAGTAATGTTCAATGATTGTGAGAATGAGGTGAGATTCTAGAAGAGGTCGATGAATACATCTACCTAGGTCAGGTAATAAAGCTAGAGAAAGACCATGATTGTGAATAGGTTGGAAAGCATTTGGTATGAATAGAGACATTCTGAAGAGCACCTAGCCAATGTGCCTAAAGCGTAAAGTATACAACGGCTGCATAATACCAGCCATGACTTATGGATGCGAAACATGGAAATTAACCAAATGAGCTGAAAAGAGAGCCATGGAAAGAGCAATGCTAGGAATAACTCTAAGAGATAGAAAAAGATCAACATGGATCAGAGAGAGGACTAGAGTGAAAGATATTATACAACTAATTAAGCAGCAAAAGTGGAGATGGGCTGGTCACCTAGCAAGAAGAAATGACAATAGATGGGGGGGAAAGACTAACCGACTGGTGCCTGTGGGACAGTAAACAAAGTAGGAAAAGACCAGACACAAGATGGAGGGACGAGATAGAAAAGTTTGCGGTAAGACTTGGCAGAGGCTAGCACAAAATAGGTTGTCATGGAAGGAGATGGGAAAGGCAGTGGACATATAACGGCTGATAGATGATGATGAAGGTAGTCTGGAGCCCTGGCTCTGGGTGCACAATCAAACCGTTTAAACCTTTTACTTTTATGAGGGGCGCAAATTTAGCAATTTGCAGGGTGGTGCAGTCGGGCCTAGTGTTGCGACTGATATAGTGTATGTAAATAGAGATGGCAATGTATCAAAAGGTCGGGAAGATAAGGAACAAAAAAATGAGAATACTAGTGTAAATCTCTTAAAAGTGCTCAATATCTAGACTGACAAATGGCTCCAGTGTAAAGTCCAGTGCAATCTCGCTCACTGCTCTGATCTAACTGCTTCTATCCAACATGGCTGTCTCCATTTTATACATATTTCAATATGGCTGCCACCAGCATTGTTACCTAGTGGCACTTACTGAAACCACATGAGCTGATAACATCATACACATTAACAACTAGTATAAATAATGTGTGGAATAATGAAGACATTTCATTTCACAACTTTAGACAGTAATTAATTTTACTTACAATCTTCTTAAATACCTCCTTCTTAAATTCTTCTTCTCCCATTTCTGCAACTTTGATCAAAGCAACATCCATTTCTTTTTCTCGTAGTTTATTGCGATATTCACGATTAATATGATCATTATTTTCTTCTGCAATCAGATAACATTTGCTGTTTTCTTTTCTGGCTCGGCCCTGTGCTTGTCGTCTGCTAATATCACTCGTGACATACAGGTACCTGTTACCCCACCACAAAAACAAAAAAATAAAAATTATGGTGTGAAGAAAGTATTCGGATACTGACATTTATAAATTGGATTTTAAATTTTAGAAAGAAATCTAGTTTTTTTTGTTGTTGCTACTATAGGTATGAACAAAATGGACAAAGATTTCAGCGTGAAATCGACACGTGAGAATTTTTTTTAAATCTGGCAAAAAATCAGCATATTATTCGATTTTGATAAAATTTTCGATACTTATTTATTAAAAGGCGAATTTTTAAAAAAAGAAATTTTCCTTTCCAAATTTCGGAGAACAATTTTTTTCATATGATTCCTACCCCACCTTTTATTAGTTTAATGATTTATCTATTTCCTATAATCATGCCTTCATTGATTTTTACACATTTTACAGATATATCCGTGGAGATACTAATTATGTATACCTTTTTTAGAATAATATCCAGGAACTGCTGGAACGGAACTCTTACTTTGGGATTAAAAAACAGGAAAATTAAGTAAAATAATTATTCGATTAATTATAGTTCAGGCTTTTGATCTCTGAAACAAAGTTTTTTTTCACTCAATATTTATTGCAATATTTTATAAATTTTTGAAATGCATATTTTTTATCCTTTCTATGTCTTGGTTCGACTGAAACTTATATAAAAATATTATAACACTGATGAATAATTAAATATTGTGAAATGATGAAAAAATATTTACCGCCTGTATTTTTTATATATTTTATTCTGTTTTTTGTTCATGTAAATTGACTGTTATTTCAAATTATGGGAGCTGCAAGCGATAACATGCCTTTTTATGCATGGCACAGTTGTTGTGCATTTTAATCTTGTTTAGTCTTTCCACTAAAATATATGTGTACTGCATTGTCTACCATACATTTTTTAAAATCAGATGTGAAATTCTTTTCATTTTTGTTCATTTTGTTCATACCTCTGCTACTATGAAGTAGCTCTGATAACTGTTATACATGTTTCAATTGTTGTGTGATCATACAAACTATGTCAGTGAAGTGTTTTGAATTTTGAAACTGTAAGCAGTTTAACTGCTGATATTTGTTTCAATTGTGGTGCGAACCTACAAATTATTTCTGTGGAGTGTTTTGAATTTTGAAACTGTAAGCAGAGTAGCGTCCCTTTAACTGTTGATATTTGTTTCAATTGTGGCGCGAATCTACAAATTATTTCAATGGAATCGTCCCTTAGACGTAGCGTTTTGTTGCAGTCGAACGGACAGAGTGATTTTTGATGACCTCAGTACGAGTTTGGTTTGTGAAGCGATCGTGTAAAAATGTTGCTATTACATTGTAATGTTGACGTTTGTATATTAAATTCTGGTATTACGTTGGATTGTGAACATTTATGTGTTTGTGTGTTTTCAAGAACTGATGATTTTGATTTGCTAACCACAAAGGACTTCTGGGAAGTGTGTATGTACAAACAACGAATAATATATTTTTATTTTGTTGTGTTAATACAGACTCTTTGTTTTTGAATGGTATGTAATCATATAATCATTCTGTTGTGTTTTTGTAGCGGGCAAGTGGCTAAAAACAAGAAGCGAGTGTATTTCTTTTCCGCCTTTTTATGTAGAACAAAAATATACAAGCTGCATATAAGATCCAAGATGGACTATCCCAAGATGGCTACCTCCTTTTATAAGATAACTTCTCTTACCAGATCCTGCATACACTACTGAGGGTTGGAGAATACATTAACTAAAATATAGTAATCAAAACAATGAAAAGAAGGATCCTAGTCCAAATAATTCATGAATTAATGAATATTAATCACAACTACCCATAACACTGGTTTATGGCTGGGTTTAGGTTATTCATGTGTTCTGACATTTATATGTATCTATGTATCCTATGTATCCGGACTTCGCCCAGCCCTTACCGTTCCTAGTAGAAATTTTAAATTTTGTACACACACTCCCCTCAATGAATAGGGAAATAGGTTTTTAGAGGGGGTTCAATATGCAATGTAAGTTTATGCTAAATTGGTCACTAGTTCGTGTCCAGTGGCATTTATGCTTATTTCTTTGAGAATTCAGACTTTTTTAGTGATCACTGCCCAACAAAAGGTGAGAGAAGTAACTTCTTCATTGATCACCCCCTTTTCCAACTTCATTGATCACCCCCAACCGCATATATGGGTGGCAGTGATTCATAATTTCCCTTGGAATGCTAGTTCTATCTTATCCTGCTTGGTGGGTAAGACAGTTGCATTTTTTCCACTGGAACAAAAGTGGTCAGTGTTTGAAAAAAAGCCAGGATTTTAAATCTAGATTTCCAAGGCAAGCAGGCCCTCCCCAGTTGGGAGATAGCACAACACAATCTTCCTATCAGAGCCATTTCCTTTAATGTTATCAGCTGGTTATTGTTATCTAAAAGACCCTGTCCCAAAGTGATCACAATAAGCGGCTTCCTCAATACATCTTTTAATGTTATCAGCCGGTTATTGTTATCTAAAAGACCCTGTCCCAAAGTGATCACAAGAATTGTCTTCCTTAATATATCCTTTAATGTTATCAGCTGCTTATTGTTATCTAAAAGTCCCTGTTCCAAAGTGATCATAAGGCTTCCTCTGTATAAAAGATAGTCCATCTTAGAACTACTTTTTTTTAAAAATTTATTTTATTAGATGAAGTCTTGTAAATCAATATTATTATTTTTTTGCTACTATTTTCCTTCATCTTAATTGTTGATGCTTTTTCTATTGCAACTAAACTTGGGCTGGTTTCCCTTCCAATCCATGCTGTTAATTTATTTACTCACTGCTGAAGAGAAACCAGCCTGAGTTAAGTTGCAATAAAAAGCAACAACAATTAAGATGAAGGTAAATAGTATAAAAAAATTAATAATAATGATAAATTATTGATTAGGTATTTTCTATAGTTTTGAGAAGGGTCATTAATATTCAAATGGTCCTTCGGACGATTGAACTCATATGTTCATATATATAACAGAAGTTATAAGGGTTACCCCCTTTAAACATAACTTCTTTCTGTAACAGAAGTTATAAGGGTTACCCCCTTTAAACATAACTTCTTTTTGTAACAGAATTTATAAGGGTTACCCCCTTTAAACATAATTTCTTTCTGTAACAGAAGTTATAAGGGTTACCCCCTTTAAACATAACTTCTGTTTAACCCATTACACAAACAACAAGAAGGAGATCAATTGTCCGAAGAACCATTTGATCTATTGATTAGTCTTAATATTTTGAAAGAAAATCATTTTTTTGACATTTAGAAATGTAAATATCTTCCATTAAAAAGGTGAGAGTATCAACTTCATGGCATACATACATTTATAATGGAGCAGAAAGAAAAACAAATCACCACAATTCACAAGTTAAGGAAAACATGCTGACTTTACCTGATAACAATTTCACAATCTGGCACATTCAATCCTTGTTCAGCAATTGAAGTTGCAATCAACAGATTTAGTTGATCTAATGAAATGAAATAAAAAAAAGTAAGTTTTTTCAAACATCTACATTAAGTTCAAGGCTCCCCCCACCTAAATCATATTGTAACGATGGTGCGGACCGCAAGATCAAATCGGAGCCCTCTGCCCAGCCACTTGCCGAAGAGACTTTGTGTGGCAGCGTCGTCAGAACAACTGGGCTCCCCGCTCATGTTTTGCTGCGCCAGACACTTCGCATATGGCCACTTGAATCATTCCGTTGTAGGATATAAGTGGCCGATCATGAGGAGTGAAAACAGTTCGCTTTTGGCTGCAGTCTGACGAACATTGGTGTAGAGTGATTTGAGGAGGTGTCCTGTGAAAGAGACTTTGTGCCCTGTGGTCCTCTCATTTTAAAGAGACTTTGTCACCTGCTGTCCTCTCATTTTAAAGAGACTTTGTGCCCTGAGGTCCTCTCATTTTAAAGAGACTTTGTGCCCTGAGGTCCTCTCATTTTAAAGAGACTTTGTCCCCTGCTGTCCTCCCATTTGAGACTTGTCTACTACATATATATTCATAAATGAATGAATGAATTGGGAAGGGTTTTCCATGTCTTATTGGGTCCTAGGTCGGCGGGGCCTGATCACGAATAATCTTAAGTCTGCGCAATGGAGTTTCAAGTGCAATGTGCACACGGCCGAACCCACCCTTTAAACCTTAGGTTTGCACGTTATGGTCCACCGTAGTGGCGTGGATAGCAGCACTAGGTTGTAGGTTTGACAGGAGTTTCCATCTCCTGGCAGATG
>VCCN01005667.1:5911942-5922835 GCA_006491835.1 Architeuthis dux | reverse complement strand
TACAACTTATTAATTCGGGCCACTATGGCAATGAATAACAGCACAATCGGAAATAAAGAGTACATCTAGCTGCTTTTACCATTCGGCCACGAAGACTTCATGGATTAGCAGAAGCTGATTTACACTTATAAACTCACTCCCTACAGACAGACTCTCTGCGCCATACTTATGTTGTTTTACATATGAGACTTAATAGTCTTTTTTATAAATCAATCTTTATTATTATTGGATGAAGTAATGTAACATAGCACTTTTTATTAAATTTGACTAGTTTTTAACTTCATCCTAATTTTAGTTGTTTTTATACAACTTATTAATTCAGGACACTGTTTCTATGGCAACGAATAACTGGTCAAATTTAATAAAAAGTGGTGTGTTACACCACTTCATCCAATAATAATAAAGATTAATATTTCAGTAATTTTGCAATTGCATTGTACTTATAAAATATCAAAAACATTATATTGCGCAGCATTTTCTTGTTTATATTCAATATTTTCTGAATATTAAACTAATCTAAATCTTTTGTATATAATCACAAACTATTAAGATGGCTGCAATTAAGACAAGGGAGATAATTAAGAACTTCATTTAAGACGCTTCCTCACGTTGCATTATAAAATTAATATATTTTTTATTTTTGTATTTTTCAATCTTTGGTCCAAAATCTGTCAATTTTGAAGCTGAATAAAGATGTTAAAATTAACTTTTTGAAATCTAAAGGTAAAATTAAGTAAAGATACACGTTATCAAGTTTAACGTAACATAAAATTCTATTTCTACTAAGTTATGTCAACACACGTCACTGATGACGTAAGTGAGACAGACGACAAATGAACATTGCTAATAATTATGTGTGTGGATTCTAAACAGAAGGTAAAAACTACTTCGAAGGGGACGATGGACACTAGATGAGAGGGTAACTAATATTTTTCATGGTCAAATTCATCAAACATAAAAAAATTATTGAAAAATATTTTCAATTTCAAATTAACATTTTTATGAACGTAGTTCCGCCTTGTGTATTGGTGTATGGCTTTTGATGTACATGTTACGGCTGTTTAGGCCATTTTCAAAATCCTGACATCCTGCATTTTAGTTATATCTTTTTAGTTTTAGTGATTTAAAAAAATGTTTTTTACAATTGGAATATATAAACATGGGCAATTGAATTAACCTCTATACGGAAAGTTGTTTCTTTCAAATGTCCGCCATTTTAAACATCACAAAATCTACACCTTTTCAATAACATTTCGAAAGATATCTGGTCATAGGCCACTTATTTCTTCTCGGATATTAATCTTTAGCTCCTGGACAGTCATTGGCTTGTTAATATAGACCTTATGCTTCAAATAACCTCAGAGAAAACAAGTCTGGAGCTGTTAGATCCGGCGATTCATCGACTCAGATGGTATTGTCCGTACATTCAAATAACGAGAATATTGAGTAATGTTATTGATTGGCGGTATTCAAAGTAAACTTCTATTATTTCAGTTCGTTGCTCAGTAGTGTACTTTTACATGATGAATTCACAAGGGTTCCTTTATATATCACCATCAGCCATCATGAGTCCATTGCTGGACAAAGACCGTTCCCATCTCCTTCCATGACGACCTAGATTGTGCTAACCCCAGTCACGTCTTACCGGAAAACTTTCTATCTCGTACCTCCATCTTGTGTCTGGTCTTTTCCTACTGCTTTCACTGTCCCATTGGCACCAATCGGTTAGTCTTTTGCCCCATCTATTGTCATCTCTTCTTGCTAGGTGACCAGCCCATCTCCATTTTTGCTGCTTAATTATTTGTATACTATCCTTCACTCTAGTCTTCCCTCTGATCCATGTTGATGTTTTTCTATCTCTTAAAGTTATTCCTGACATTGCTCTTTCCATGGCTCTCTGTGCTATTCTAAGTTGGTTTTCAGCTCGTTTTGTTAATTTCCATGTTTCGCATCCGTAAGTCATGGCTGGTATTATGCACTCGTTGTATACTTTACGCTTTAATCACATTGGCAAGGTGTTCTTCAAAATGTCTCTATTCATACCGAATGCTTTCCAACCTATCGTTATGCGTCGTTTTATTTCGCTGTCACGGTCTTTCTCTAACTTTATTACCTGTCCTAGTTAGATGTATTCATCAACCTCTTCTAGAGCCTCTCCTGCTTAATTAATTGTATATCCTTCACTCTAGTCCTCTGATCCATGTTGACGTTTTTCTATCTCTTAAAGTTATTCCTGGCATTACTCTTTCCATGGCTCTCTGTGCGATTCTAAGTTGGTTTTCAGTTACGAGAATGCAAAAAAAAAACAATAGAAATTGAAATAGAAAAAGAATTAGGATTGTTTTAAACCACTTGGCGACCTTTTCGCCACTCCGTATAAGACATGATTGGACAACTCATATATTTCCTATCGACGCCGGATGCCGCGGTTTTATTCAACACGGGAGAAACATGTCAAAAGGGGGAAACATCGGACAGAGGGGGAAACATCGGGCAGAGGGTGCATCTGCAAGACCAAATTGTTCGAGGAATGCTGCTGGTTTCACAGCTGTATCAATCATAGTTGTATTGATCTATCTATCTATTATAGTTGATCTATGTATCTATCTATCTATCTATCTATCTATCTATTATAGTTGATCTATCTATCTATCTATCTATCTATCTATTTATCTATCTATTATAGTTGATCTATCTATCTATTATAGAGCTGTTCCATCCATATATCTATCTATTATATAGTTGATCTATCTATCTATCTATCTATCTATCTATCTATTTCTCTATATATTATATAGTTGATCTATCTATCTATTATAGGTGATCTATCTATTATAATTGATCTATCTATCTATCTATTATAGGTGATCTATCTATCTATTATAGTTGATCTATCTATCTATCTATCTATCTATTATATGTGATCTATCTATCTATTATAGTTCATCTATCTATCTATCTATCGAGAGATCGACTGACAGATATGTATACATAGAGATAAATATAAATATTGATATTTACTAATCGTAATGTAATCTATGATAAAGCCAAAATGAAATGATATTTTGTAAAGACCGAACTCATTACCAATAGCTTTCGAGTTTAACTCATCAGCTATCACCCATCGAGAGGCGTTTTTATCAGAAACCGTCAATCAAAACTGTCACCAAAACTGTCCACATAGGTTTCTTCAGTTTTTAAGTTAGTCAGGCTTGATGGCTGGCTATGTATGTATCAAGCGTACAGACCGCACCAATTGAGTTAATTATATATTTTATATGCTCTGTTTTATTGTTTTATTAATTTATTCATTAAAATATTGAGCACTATGTACATTCAACATATTGTGTTTCTTTAAAAACACAAAACACATACACACACACACACACACACACACACATATATATATAGAGAGAGAGAGTGAGAGAGAGAGAGAGAGAGAGAGTGAGAGAGATAGAGATATAATATTGGATGTATGATACACTTATGCATCAATATCCTCGTAAACCATAGTTTTGATCCGAAGAGAGCTCAATACAAAGGTAGAGCGAATATATATATATATTTATTAAAGCTGCTTTCAAAGTGGACGCAGTTTCGATCCCCGTACGGCGCTCGTTTCTCTTTATTTATTTACACGATCCAGACCGCTCGTTACGATCCAGACCGCACGTTTCGTTATCGCTCATACCGGTGCCGTGCAAATATAGGTTCCCAATTAATAAATGTCTTAATAATTATCACATAGATACATATAAATGTCAGAACAGATGAATAACCTAAACCCAGCAATAAATCAGTGTTGTGGGCAGCAGTGATTAATAGAGTAGGAAGGCGAAAACGAATAGATATAAAGGATACGAAATAAAGAGAAGGGATAAAAGTAAAGGTGATAAAGAGGAGAGAGAAAAGGAAGAGAGGGAGAAAGGGGGAAAGTGAGAGAGAAAAAGTAACGAAAAGGGTAGGTGAGAGAGAGAGAGAGAGAGAGAGAGGGAGAGAGAGAGAGAGAGAGAGAGAGAGAGAGAGCAAGAAAGATACAAACGGTTAAATAAAGAGTTAAAAACAAAGAGAGCGGACGAACGTAACAGTGGCAGAGAAGAAAGAAAAGGAAGAGAGAGTAAGAGAAAGAAAGAAAGGAAGGAAGGAAGGGAGAAAGTAGAAAGAAAAAAAATAACAAAAAGTGTAGGAGAGAGAGGGGGAGAGAGAGAAAAGCGAAGAGAAAAATGGAGAGATGAGAATTTTTTTAAAATGAGGATAAAGCGGAAATGGATCCAGGATTTTGAACAAGGGTGGTACAATTCCCCCCCACCCCCCTCTGCCTAATTAGACAATGGATATAATATTTTTTTTTGTTTTCAAGGTTTGTTTACGATAACTTTGGATTATCTGGGTTTTTTATTTATAAAAATTCTTTATTTAGATATTTTTAAAAAAAAGTTTTAATTGTGCTTTTTCAAAGTGCAAAATTTGAATTCTGCGTTTTCAAAGGGCAACATTTTAATTCTGCGTTTTCAAAGGGCAAAATTGTAATCCTGCGTTTTCAAAGGGCAACATTTGAATTCTGCGTTTTCAAAGGGCAACATTGTAATTCTGCGTTTTCAAAGGGCAAAATTGTAATTCTGCGTTTAGTAGAAACGAGAGTGGAAGAAAGGAAGATACAAATGAATATGGAGTGAAGAAAGGAAGAGAGAAGAACGAAACGTAAGAGTGATAGAGAAGAGAGGGGGAGAGAAAAGAAAGAAAGGTGAGGGGAGAAGAAAGAAAAGAGAGGGGGGAGAAGAAAGAAAAGAGAGGGGGGAGAGAAGAAATAAAGGTGAGGGGAAGAAAGGAAAGAGAGGGTGAGAGAGAGGGGAAGGACGAGAGGAAGTAAAGAGCGATAAGTACATGAAAGAGAGAGAGAGAGAGGGGGGGGAGAAAGAAAGTAGGAAAACATAACAAAAAGAGTAGGAAAGAGAGGGAGAAAGAAAAAGTAAGAGAACAATAGCGAGATAAAGATAAGAAAAGACGAAAGTAAGGGTGATAGAAGAAAGAAAAGAGAAGGTGAAAGAGAACGATAGAAAGAAAGAGAGGATTTAAAGAGCGATAAGTGTATGCCAGAGAGAGAGAGAGAGAGAGAGAGAGAGAGAGAGAGAGGGAAAGACGGAAGAAAGAAGAAAATAACTAAAAGGCTGAGAGAGAGAGAGCAACAAATTGAAAGATAAGGACCTAAAAAGGGAAAGAAAGAAGAAAAGTAAGGGTGATAGAGCTAAAAGAAAAGGAAGAGAGAGAAAAACGAAGAGAGAAGGCAGAAAGAAGTAACAAAAAGGCTAGGAAAGAGAGAGAGATAGAGCGGGGTGAGAAAGATGTAGTGATAAGAAGTAAAAAGGAAAGAGAAAGGGTGAAGGTATGCTTAAAAGAGAACAAACATAGAAAGAAGGTGGGAGAGAAGAAGCAAAGAACGATAAGTGTAGGAAAGAGAGAGAGCAAGAGAGAGAGAGAAAGAAAGTAGAAAAATATCAAAAATGGTAGGAAAAAGGGGGAGAAAGAGAAAAGTAGAAGAAGAAGAAGAAGAAGAAGAAGAAGAAGAAGAAGAAGAAGAAGAGAAAGAACGAAAGTAAGGGTGACAGAAAAAAGAAGGGAGAGAGGGAGAAAGAGGAAAATGGAAGAAGAGAGAAAGTTAAAACAACAAAAGAGAAGAAAAATGAAGGAGAAAGAAAAGTAAAAATGAATAGGGAGTGAGAAAGGAAGAGAGAAGAAACGGACGTACGAGTGATCGAGAAGAAAGAAAAGAAAGAGGGAGAGAGAAAGCAAAGAGCGATAAGCGTAGGAAAGAGAGAGAGAGAGAGAGAGAGAGAGAGAAAGAGTAAAGGAAGAGAAGAATGGAGAAAGTTCAAACAACAAAGAGAAGAAAACAGAGAGAGAAAGAAAGATACAAATAGAGAGTGAGAAAAGAAGAGAAAAAAACGGACGTAATAGAGGTCGAGAAGAAAGAAAAGAGAGGTGGAGAGAAAGCGAAGAGCGATATGTGTAGGAAAGAGAGAGAGAGAGAAAGAGTAAAGGAAGAGAAGGATGGAAGAATGGGGAAGAGAAAGAAAGAAAGAACTTAGGCGGAAATCTAAAACTATATTTCCTTAAACGGCATCATTTGACAGGCTGTTATTACACATATTATTCAACGCTGAATAGTGTTTAGCAAGCAAAATCTCTTCTGGCTTGCCATTTACTTTAAGCAGAGTCTCTTTGCGTTTTATCTTCAACTGATTCTTAGAGTTATCCTGCAAGGCACACGGATCATTCTTCATTCAGGGACAAACCGGACTTGGAGCTGTCACGAGGAACAGTGGCCACACGTGGTTGAGTTATGTGACGTATGTCACAGCCAATCAGAAAACACGTCCTGTTTTGAAAGTTATCCCCAAAAACGAGCTGACCGAAGGCTGGCCTTCATGTGGTCATCTGGGGTCCAAGAGGAAAGTTCACGAAGATGGACATGACGTTAACTATTCGTACTACTAGCAGGTAGGTGTCTCTGTCTTTTCTTACTATGGGATTTGAAAAAAGGAGAAAAAAAAGAAAAGCTCACAAAACACACACGCATGAGACGTAGTATTTAAAGAGAGAAGGAAAAAAAAGGAACCCTCGAAGTTGGTAAGCAAGCAGCAGTGGAGAATCATTTTTGGGGGAATTTAGAAAAAGATGCTGACTGCTGCTAAGAAACCTACATTTGATATACAAGATTAGCAGACGGCACACACACACACACACACACACACACACACACACACACACACACACACACACACACAAGAAGAAACCAAAATACAGAAAATACAATCAGGCCCGGGTAATAGGGGGTCCAGTGGGGCCATTTGGCTCGGGCCTACGGTTTTGACGGGGGCCTACCCCAAAGGCGTACAAGTATATACCCATACATAAATCATATGTATTTAGCATGTATTACAAAGAAATACTTAATGAGCACTTTGAAAAGGGGGCTTTCTCATCTGGTCCTGTCCTGTTACCAACTCTTCCTGGCCCCACACACACACACACACACACACACACACACACACACACACACACACACACAAAGGACCAGAAAATACAATCCCGACTGAAGTGTACTTTTTTGTTGTTCCCTTACTACACTTCTTTCTTTGGTACTACTGGCATCAAGGTTGCCATTTTGGACATTTTATGGCCAAATTTGACAAATCTGACCTTTTTGAAAAGCTTTTGTCCATGAACCATTTGGTTTGGTCATTTTAATAATAAAAAAACAAACTGAAATTAACGAAACCATGTCTAAAACTGCACATCTATTCAATCATAATTATTATTAGTAGTAGTAGTAGGGGTATTTTTGGTACATGCCCGACTGTCGTTGAAGGATCAAGAATTTACATGCATGGTCTAAACAGTTTGGGCCTCTGGTTTATAACTTTGAAATATAGGATTGATTGAAGTAAATTGACTTTGTTGCAATAGTATTAAAAATAAATTCGTCAGTATTGCAATGTTTTATAAACAATTTTGGCATTTGGTCATTTTTGGCTATTTCTGTGTGTTTTTGGCAAGAAATGTCTCCGTCTATTTGTCAACGCAGACTGTGGCATCTTTGTGGGACAGCCGTCGCCAACAACAATTTTTGTCCTGAATTTAGTTAGTCGGGGCTGTTTAAATCTTCAAGTGGTTATTCCGACTAATTTACTCGTCTTTGTTGTTTATTTTTCGCAACGTTTCGGCCGTGTATCCTCCAGCCTTCCTAGGTTGTCTGTTGTGCTCACAACAGACACCCGTGGAAGGTCGTTGAGTGTACAAAGCAATAATCAACAAAAACAATGAAATTAGTCCAAATAAACAACATAAATATTTATCTGTCTCTCTGTTGTCCGACTCTTTATATACAGGTTCGGTCCCAATTTCAAACCGTGCATTAAGTATTTTTATAATTAGTGCTAAATAGTACATATACTTTTGAGTATCGTCCATCAATAGGTACACCCCATCACTTTTTAATAGAAATTTAATTTTCTTCTAAACCAAACATAGCAGGATTTTTATTATTTCTAGTGGAACATTACACGATCAAAACAAATATTATCAGGTATTATTTATAACCAAACTCTCCAGCATTGAAATTCCTGGGAACGATCTTAACAACAGTAGTAGTGAGCAGTAGTTAACCCATCTAAGGGTTTAAGAGTTTGATTGCCGTCTTTAGTAAAGAGCGCTGTCCAGACTTTAAGGAATTAAGCAGTTATCCATAGTTAGAAATGTTATACACACCAGTTCAACACACAACCAGCGCCGAAAGCAAACGAGATGTTCAACCCCGATAACGTCATATATACACGCCTATGGAGTAGGGCCCCCACCTCTGTTTATATAAGCCACAAGACTCTTCTAAATCACCATTTATTCACTCTGATATATCGATATATATTAAAAAGAATAAAGAGAGAGCGACACACACACACACACACACACACACACACACACACACACATACATACATAAACTAATTGAGTGTTTATATTTTATCTTTCCAACTTTGGAAAACATTACGAACAAGCCTGGTAGCTGCAAGGTCAAACTCCACTCCCACTTCTACTCCAGCTGAAGATGATTACTGCAACTTTTGTATTGTATATATAATAAATTTTTAAAAATACATACATGTTCGTATATATGTAAGACTTATCAGTACTTGAAGAGAGATACAAATCTTTTAGAAATAGTCCACAGACGAGTAACTAAGTTAGTACTGGAATTAAAAAGTATGAATTATGAGGATAGGCTAAAAGTGCTAGGATTAAGTGTTAGGAAAATAGGAGCGATCGGGGAAACTTAAGAGAAATGTTCAAGATTATGCGTGGTTTAGAAGTAGTAAACCCTGATGTATTTTTTTTTACTAGAAGTGGGTACAAGGGACTGAGAGCCCACACATATACAGTAGAAGCAAATAGAAGTAGATTGAATATCAGAAAATTCTTTTTTAGCAATAGAGTGGAGGGACTATGGAATAGATTACCGGAATATGTAGTGCTATCAACAGATGTACACGATTTTAAGAAAAACTATGCTGTTTATTACACCACAGCAACAGATTTAAGGCCCTAGATATTGTGTAAATATGATTGTTATGATGTGTGCTTGTATATACAAATACTTTTTTTCACACTAAAATGCAAAATATTTTCTATAATTTTTAGAAGGGTCATTAATATTGAAATAGTTCTTCGGACGATACAACACAAATAACAAGGAGTTCAATCGTCCGAAGAACCATTTCAATAAAATAAAAATGTTCTAAGATAGCCGCCTACCGATCACTTGGTCATGATTTCAAGTCACAGTAGGGAAATGTTAATTTTATATATTGGTTTGGTTTAACGTGAGAGAACAGAGACAAACAGTAACGAGTTTACTCCCCTAAATTAGTTGAGGATGGTTCCTGTTACGGAGGGGGGAAAGGCCAACTCTAGCCATCTGACTTAGACTGGAGTTTGACAAAAAAAATTTGGAAGGGAATAATAGAGTAAGAAGAAATGAGGCCACTTTCGACTAAAATATTGTTTTTTGTTTTTATACCCAACCTCGATTATAACCAATTCGTTGATGACTAAATAGTCTGCAAGATAGGTTTTTTTTAACCATTTCTTCCTGCGGTTTTATCGCTTGGGGAATATTAATTTCTTCTTGGTTTTATTTTATCTAAACAATAGACCCGCAGTAAATAAAAATAATACAATAAAAGAGATCGAGATCATCATCATCATCATCATCATCATCATCATCATCATCATCACTCTTATTATTATCATTATCATTATTATATTAATTCAAAAATGACGGCATATATGAGATATATGGATACACAGTGCATTTTATATACGTCGATAATAGAAATTTGCATTGCAGTGAGCTTGGAGAATATATGGATACACAGTGCATTTTATATACGTCGATAATAGAGATATGCATTGCAGTGAGCTTGGAGAATATATGGATTCACATTGCATTTTATATACGTCGATAATAGAGATATGCACTGCAGTGAGCTTGGAGAATATATGAATACACATTGCATTTTATATACGTCGATAATAGAGATTTGCATTGCAGTGAGCTTGGAGAATATATGAATACACATTGCATTTTATATACGTCGATAATAGAGATATGCATTGCAGTGAGCTTGGAGAATATATGAATACACACTGCATTTTATATACGTCGATAATAGAGATATGCATTGCAGCGAGCTTAGAGAATATATAGATACACAGTGCATTTTATATACGTGGATAATAGAGATTTGCATTGAATTGAGCTTAGAGAATATATGGATTCACATTGCATTTTATATACGTCGATAATAGAGATTTGCATTGCAGTGAGCTTGGAAAAAAAACAACACATTGCTAATTATTACACGTCTGGATGTCATGGATTTGCGTCAGGGCTAATGAGAGAGGTGTGGAAGGGGTAGATCGTATCCGGACCCGAGGGTCCAAAGGGGACCCGGAAGCCAAAGGTGGTCGAGGAATTCCCTGGGATCTCAGAAAATGTTTGCATATGTTGAAGTGGATAGGATGACTAATGGAGAAGGAGGGGGGGGGCCTGAAAGAAACTTTGTACCCCCATGATAAGATTCCACTAATAGGCCCTGATTTGCACGTTCACATCAGATGTCTGGTGATTATCGCTGGAGATTATGTGATAGCCTTGCAGACGGATGTGATCTACACTGTTTCAATAACAGGTATCATACCTGCCAAGGCTTTAAAAATTCTCAGGAGGGAGATTTCCTAAAAATGGCCCCGAAGAAGATTTTCAATTCTACAAGTTCTAAAACAGCTATTTCAATGTATTTGAAAACCTATCTTAACATAATTTTAAACCAAGATA
>VCCN01005667.1:5766441-5787702 GCA_006491835.1 Architeuthis dux | reverse complement strand
TGAACAAGCTTCACGTTTTCGGCTGTAACTTTTCATACCCAAAGTATTAATTCCACAATCCATAGATTTGGACTGTACCTTGGGCTGTAACTTTTTAAGCCCACGAGATACAAATTGGGAACATACAGCGTTATAAAGCCGTTGAAACTCTCTTTCTAACGATATGTACATGTATATACCAAAATCAGACATTAATTCCACAGTCCATAGAATATGGACTGTGTACTTGAAGTTTTCATCGTAAAATGCTGAATAATTAGCTTCACGTATTAGGCTGTAACTCTTTAAGCCCAACAGATACATATTGGGAACATACACCGTTGGGAAGCTGATAGAATTCCCTTTCCGACGATATATATATATTTACTTTCATCAATAATTAATTCTACAATCCATACACTTTGGACTGTGTACTTGAAGTTTTCTTTGTAAAATGCTGAGTACTTAGCTTCACGTTTTGGACTGTTACTTTTTAAGCGCAACGGGTACAAATTGACACCGTTGGAAAGCTGTGGAAATTCTCTTTCCAATGATATATATATATAACCTCCATGAATTAAATCCAAAATTTTGTCTATAAAGTATAGACACTTCCTTGTAAAATCCTGAAATACCTATAAATTAATGTTTTAGCGTAAAATAAATACCTATGATTTAGCCCTTTAAAGTACTCAGATATCTCAACTGGGAGACGAGATATGAAATTCTGTTTGTTTGGTGTATGTTGGCGGCCATTTTGTTTTATGCAAATGAGGTAGTTCTTCCCAACTTGGAACATCTTTTTTCTGAAAAAGGACACCTTAAGGAACATTTTGGTACCCTAAAAGTAGAATCATAGGGGGGGGGGTGCACGGTAGCCCCTGCTGGCCCCCGGACTAATAAGACTGATTTTACTATTTCCTAGGAACATCATTGCGAAAAACAAATTGACATCTGTAAACAAAATTATTTCTAAAATAAAATAATCGTCATTTAGATAATTTATTACGTGAATTAACTACGTTAACGATTACTGTACTGTTTTATCAAAAAAATATTACTTACTTTTTACTTAAAATTTAATGAAAAATAAATTTATTCACACCAGAGTAATTAAGTAAAGGATAATCATAACAAAGTCGTGACCGGATCTTACTGCTCCTTTTAAAATGTTATGGATGTCCAGAAGAGAAAGAAAAAAAAAATGGAACAATTATATTTTCTTTACCAGGGGCGTAATTTCGGGAAAATTCTGAGGGTCTTCCAGAAGACCCTCAGAAATTTTCCAAAATTCTTTATTTATATTGTTTTCTGAGCATCTTCCGAGTTTTAAATCTTTTCGTCTCAACACATGACAACCTTCCCTTAGAATTTTTACGAAAATTTTTATTTATCTTAATTTCAGTAGCTGATATGCAATTTTAGACAATGGATACATAATTTTCAAATTTTTCTGTGGGAGCATGCTGCTAGACCCCCCTAAAATTCCCGATTTTGAAAGACGGTCAGCTCAACAGTATGGTTCGACACCTGTTTACTGCTAAAAAAAAATCTATTTAGTAGGAAATTCTATTTACATAGTTAATAATTTGTCCAAATGCCTATTTTATTTTTTGAGGGAGGTAATAAAAATGAAATAGATTATTTCTTAACCGGTTTCCCATACATTAGATTTTCTTAAGCTTTACAATTCTCAATTAATAAAACAGTTTTATTTAATAAGTTTCCTAATTATTCTCGGAGAATAAAGATTTAAAAAATATTTGAAAACATTTATCCATAAAATAAGTTTTTTGAGCAAATATTGTTTTTTGCATAATCTTAAAGTCTTAAATATATTCTATTTAAAAAAAGCAACTACAAATTTCCCAAACAAAAAAAATGTTTTAGTTTTATTGAATTTTATTTTTCCTGATCTAGGTCATAATTTCAACATCTCTGGGACTTATCTTTATAGTTTTTATTGATAAATTTTTTTATTTACAGGATATTTAATAGAGATTTTATAAAATTAAATAAGGAGGTGGAGGCTGATCAATTAAAAAAAAATAACTCAAATTTTTCTTTAAAAATAACCATAATTAAATGCATTGAAAACTTTATTGAAATACAATTATTTAATTTTTGGTAGAATTTCAAAATCTGCATGTATTTTGCATATAGATTTTCTCTATGTTAATTATTATGTCCCATTGTTTACACTGTGTAAACAACTTTTTCAAAGACAAAAATCTGGTTGTAAACATGGAAAACACCACTTTTATTAAATTTGACTAGTTTTTAACTTCATCCTAATTTTAGTTGTTTTTATACAACTTATTAATTCGGGCCAGTTTCTATGGCAACGAATAACAGCACAATCGGATGAAGGTAAAAACCAGTCAAATTTAATAAAACAATACTTCCCTCAATAATAATAAAAGATTGAAATAATTTTTACATTAAAAAATTCTCCATTCATTCTTCTTACGAATGGAATAAATATTTCTTACAATAAAAATAATTCTTATAAAAAGTTTTGAACGTTTTATTCTCATCAAATATCGCTTTTTCGTCCAAAGTTCAAGAGGTGCCTAGTCATCACACAGTTATTTAATTTCTTGATAACACCTTCATTTTCCAACAATTTTAACAAAAAGCACAAAACACCAAAAATAACAATTTTCAATAAATATTTTAATTTCTTTTCATTTTAATAGAATTTCAATGTACAGTAAATAATATTTCAAAAATCCAAATTCTTTGTCCATGTTTCAATGCTTTTGTCACCCGCCACCTGGTCAGCTCTAAGAGGGAACTTGCGCCACACCCCAAAGGCTGGCACAAGGTAATGGGGAACAAAGCTGATACAACAGTTAATGTATTTGGAGTTAATGCATATAAACATGATGACAAGCCAACAGCCAAGAGTCAACGAGAGAAGTCGGTCAGCTATTCCCTCTCTGCATCTGCAGCGGTAGGATGAATAAAATGTCTGAAAAATAAACTCAACAATACCACCACCACCACCACTAACAACAACAACAACAACAACAACAAGGCCGCATGTCCAGAACGATGTGGCGGCAGCAGCAGCCAGCGGCAGCAGCGGCAACGTCCAGTGGACGGAGGTCAGGGAAATGACCACTCCAGCCTGTTTTGTTGAAGACCATATCGCAGATGATTAGAAACCAAAAACTGAGAAAACTACATATCAGTCAAATCACACACACAATTTGATGAGACACAAATGTAACAAAATTCTATCTTTCAATAGATTATTAATCTAAGAACTAAAAACAATTACCGTAGGAAAATTAGCAAGGACTGGTTTTGTGATGCATTTAGGATATTTTGGGATGTGCTTAAGGCAATTAAACTTTAGCACCCTGTAGACAACTTCGTTCGACGAACAAGTTTGTCCCGCCACTGCAGGCGATTCTGATCACCTAAGTGTGTTTGAATTTTGCAGTTATATTGTCATGTCAATTTTAGTCATACATGAACAGACACACAAGGTACAGGCTTTTAAAGTTAGTAAGTGCACAAAATCTTGGCGCCCTTGAAATAAAATGCTAACGGTTAAAGGTACAATCCGGACAATCTAAGGAACACATATAACCTATTACAGATAACCCTAGAGGAGATTGCATATATAAGTTTGTTCTGCCACTGCAGGCGACTCCGATCACCTAAGTGTGTTTGAATTTTGCGGTTATGTTGTCATGTCAATTTTAGTCATACATGAACAGACACACAAGGTACAGGCTTTTAAAGTTAGTAAGTGCACAAAATCTTGGCGCCCTTGAAATGAAATGCTAAAATGTAAAGGTACAATCCAGACAATCTAAGAAACATATATAACCTATTAGATATAACCCTAGAGGAGATTGCATATATGTTTTATTAATTTTCATTGTAAATAAAACTTAAATACTCACTCTTGAACCTAATTATTTCTGAGTGAAGCTTAAGAGACATGAATCCTTGTGGGGTAGAGTTTAGGCTGTTGGCAAGAAGCTGAGAAGACAAAATCTAGACAAAATCCAATGCAAATGTGATCACTGCCTCTCGATACGTGTGTTGGATATTTAGGCAGCCGTGGGCGGAGGTCAGAGATTTGACCCCGACAGGTGTTGAAAGTTATAAACAGGATATCAATGAAAACCCCAAACTGCAAGGTGTCGGCACCGGAAGACACCTCCGGTATTCAAAAGTCATAAACAGGATACCGACTGAACTTGCAGGTGGTGGCTGCATGGGCATTCAAACCCAATAAAAGCAACACAGAGACCACTTAGGCTCGGGGCGAAGACAGGACCAATTTCCCTGTTGTCAAAGGACCCATATGCCCTGCCGTCTAAAGAAAAGTCAGTCGGCTCTCATTATCTCTCTCCCACTCTTCATTCTCCACCACTGAACAATGTGTCTGATGGAATAAAAATATATCATCATATTTTTATAAAACAAGTTTTGAGTCTTCCTTTTTCTCCAAGTTCAGTATTTTACTCCCGCGGACTAAGATGGATATACAACACAAGTAAGACTAGGAGAGCAGACTGTCATGTGTCCTACATGGAGCAGCATGTGCATGAGAAAGGACGGGGCGAACAGTCTGGTCCTAGCTTGGCAAGATGTTCTGTTAACCGATGACAGAACATAGACTGAGACGGCCACAGAACAATCTTGTTGCTGCATACAGCCCCTGGTATTCCCAGACGGTCACCCATCTGGGTAATGACCAGGCTCGACGTCACTTAACTTTGGTGATCTTATGAAAACCGGTATACCTAACACGATTTGGTTGTATCTAATGCAAATAAAGAATGAATAGAAGATCAAAGTGATAATTGTGTTCAAGGAGTTTTGTACCATGAAGAGCAATCAGGAAGGTCTAAAGATCCTTTGCTGGGCTTGTCCAATGCAAGTGAGCTGGTTTCCCTCAGATTGATGAGGAATCATCATCATTAGCCATCATAAGTCCACTGATGGACAAAGGCCTTTCCCATCTCCTCTCATGACGACCTCGATTGTGCTAACCTCTGCCAAGTCTTACCGGCAAACCTTTCTATCTCATCCCTCCATCTTGTGTTTGGTTTTTTCCTACTGCATTTACTGTCCCATGGGAACCAATCAGTTATTCTTTTGCCCCATTTATTGTCATCTCTTCTTGCTAGGTGATCAGCCCATCTCTATTTTTGCTGCTTAATTATTTGTATAATATCCTTCATTCTAGTTCTCCCTCTGATCCATGTTGATCTTTTTCTAACTTTTAAGAATTATTTCTAGCATTGCTCTTTCCATTATTCTCTGTGCGATTCTAAGTTGGTTTTCAGCTAGTTTTGTTAATTTCTATGTTTCGTAAGTCATGTCTGGTAGTATGCAATGACCAGGCTCGACGTCACTTAACTTTGGTGATCTTATGAAAGTATGCAACCATTATATACTTTACGCTTTAAGCACATTTGCAAGATGCTCTTCAAAATAGGCATCTTAATTTTAAAACCAACAGATTATTCTTTAGCGATCCCACATTTTTATGTGCTAGAAATGTGATTTTTGTTTCACTGAGAAATTAACTTCAAAGCAAAGGTAATATAACAGCTTTCTTACTAACTTTTGATCGGCCAATCTAATCCCTTCTTCCCATCATTGATGAAGCTAACACAACGTTTTGGCCGATTCATTCTATGACCTTCTTTAGGTGTAATATGTAATATCTGTACGGAAAGAGAGTCTGAAGTAGGATGTAGAATGATTTTGCTGAAATGTTGTATTAACATCAAAGATAAGAAAAAGAGATTGGATTGTCTGAAAAAAGGTTGAATGTTAATGACTCTTCTCAAAGTTATAGATAATATAAAACAGCTTCCTTGTTCTGAAAAAGAGCCGACTGCACTAATAATTCACTGGTTCAAAAGATTAATTACAATCTGTTTAGTCATCTGAACCATTTGGATTACAGAACAAGTGAAATTTCATTAACAACAAAAGCAAACAGCATGGATTATTACTTCTAAAAATGTTGCTTTCTAACTGCATCTTATCAACCAGAACTACATTTAATGTACAGTAGATGCTCACTTAGCATTGTTATGTTATGAAGTTGATGAGAAAAAATAATAATACTACATCACAAATATTTGAACATTTCTTCTTTGGTATCTTCTCACACCAATAAAACATGCTGATTTGTTTATTCTAATATGTTCTTGAGTTTTATTACTCCTTTCCCTTTTTGATGTCTCACCGCTCAGTCTATAGATGCTAGTGGGTAAAATAGGTGAGGAGTCAATTGCTGTCAACAGTAACACACAGTGCTACTGCTAGCCAGTCATACAGTGTTTGTTATGGTTTGGTTTTGAACTGAGTGGTGGTAGGAGATGCGCCTTACAATTTTCGTTTTGCAAATATTCATTCCTTGATTTATCCCTGTTGCAATGACGGCTAAATGTGCACGGTGGGCACAAAAAGCAGAGAAAAAGTGTAATATTAGAAACTAAATTAGAAATGTTACAGAGATTCAATGATGAACAGCGGGCTGTAGATATTAGAAAAGCTCTCGGTCTGCAACCAACAACTGAATATACCATACCCAAAATTTGATACAGGTCTCTTGTTATAACGCAGAATGGATGGTAGACTCCAAGATAATCTAGATTTAAATACTAAATAGCTGGATATAGCTACAAAATAGCTAGATTTAGCTACAAAATAGCTAGATTGATCACGGCTCGGTTTTATCTTTTTTGGACCCCAACACCTATGTGATAATAGCGGACGCCTGTATCAAATGTCGTACTCTGAGGCACTAATTGGCAAAGATCATTAGCACAAATTAATTGAAGCAAGCTACTTACAATTCAAACTCTTTACAGAATTAATATTTTTTTAGATTGCACTGAACACTAAATTTTTCTAAATAAGTCTGATATTAGACAAGAGAAAAGTACCAGTTATCAAAGATTATTTTAAAACAAAACAACAGTGAATTTAACTCTTAAATTCATACTAGTGAATTAAAATAGTAATTCAAGGGGAGTAACTTCTGATTAAAGTTACTTCCCTTGCACTTTTGGGTAATTGTTTTTTCTTTTTCTTTAATTCAATTAACAAAACAGTTAATCCTATTCATTGAAGCGTTCCATAGCGGTTACAAGTGGTCCATGAATCTAAGAGCTAAAGCAAAGATAGAAAAATAAATTTAAACAGGTCTGGTTGGTCACTCAATAGAAACTCTCATGGAACCAACATCTTTTGGCAGCATTCCATGTTGGGGGGGTTGATCAATTAAAAATTTGGAAAAAGGGGTGATCAATGAATAAGTTACTTCGCTCGCCTTTTGATGGGCAGTGATCACTAAAAAAGTCTGAATTTTCAGAAAATAAGCACGAATGCTGCTGGACACTAGCGACCAATTTAGCATAAACTTACATTGCAAATTGAACCCCCCACTAAAAACCTATTATGAGGGGGGAATTTTCAAAAAACAAAAAAAAAGATTTTTCTAGACATGATAAGGAATAACTTTTGAGTCCTCTAACTCTATTGATGCGTCCTGTACGTGTCATACATTTGATGTTAGACAAGGGAAAGAATTGTCAGTCCAGGTCACTACTTAGAGGAGTGAGCACTTAGGAACACCTGGCCTTGTACTATAAGCACCAATCAGATTTGTTACATACAGCTCCTAAATAGCTAATAGACAGTGGTGCTCAATGTTTTTAGTTGTGTTTAATATTTATTAACTCTTAAATTCATAGAAAGAAAATATGTCATGGGAAATGACTTCTGATTAAAATTATCTCCATTTGACCAGCTAGCCAGACCAACTTGAAAACTGAAGAAACCTATGTTGACAGTTTCCAATAAGAAAGCACTCTGGCTATTGGCAATTTTTACTTCAAATATTAATTATCAAAAGTAAAAAAAAGATTTTTTTATACCTATTTAAACTTATTAATGTCTACATGGATTAGTTGCAAGTCATATCATAGAAAGAATATACTTAAAACAAAACGATTTATGATTGTCAAATCTAAGCAAAGGGTCAAGCCATACTGAAAGCACTGGTTCTCATCTGATCAGCCAAGTTAAGCATTGTCAGACCAGGTCAGTACTTAGAGGGGTGACCACTTAGGACACCTGACCTGGTACTATAAGCAGCTTGTGGTCTTGCACCAATGTAAGCAAAGCTTAATAAATAATTGGATCATACTGAAAGCACTGATTCTCGTCTGATCAGCCAAGTTAAGCATTATGAGACCAAGTCAGTACTTGGAGGGGTGACCACTTAGCCTTGCACCAATCTAAGCAAAGCTTAATAAATAATGGGATCATAATAATAATAATGGGTCATACTGAAAGCACTGGTTCTCATCTGATCACCCAAGTTAAGCATTATCAGACCACTTAGCCTTGCACCAATTGAAGCAAAACTTAATAAATGTGATGATGCTTGCAAGTATCATTACTAACCATCACTGGATTTCAAATCCATTGGTGTGTGCCAGTAAAAAGACATGAAAATAAGAGACAACGGCAACAGCAAAAGTTGATCAGATTTGTTACAATTTGGTGGTGATCAATGTTTTAGTTGGGTTTAATATTTATTAATTTTTAAATTCATAGAAAGAAAATAGAATGTCAAGGGAAATGACTTCTGATTAAAATTATCTCCTTTTGTGAAATGAATGAAAAAAAAAAAATTCACCAAATGGTCAGAGTTCCACTATTTTTTGTCCCTTTTCGATTCAACAATTTTCAGGGTGCCTGATGAAAACTTGATCCTAACTTTTTCTAGTAAATGTGTTGAGAAATAGAGAATTGTCAGATTGTTCCTTGTGTTCATCAAAATGGAAAACATGAAGAAAGTATATAACCATTTTATGCTATTTATTGAAATGTTTTCAAAATTGTTTAGCATTTGAGATTTGATTTGGATTGTGATCTGATTATTTCTTCACTATTAAATATACTATTGCTATTATGAAATATTTTAACTCTTAAATTCATACAAATAGAATGTCAATTTCAAGGGAAATAACTTCCGATTGAAATTATCTCCCTTTGACCATTTGGTGAATTTCTTTTTTCCATTCAATTCACAGAGTTCCACTATTTTTTATGCTATTTATTGAAGAGTTCCACTGTCAATTACAAGTGGTTTATGAATTTAAGAGTTAACTGCAGCACTAATTTATCTGTGGATGGTTGGGTAGGAGTTCTAGGGTTCATGTCCTTCCTAAAGATATTAATATGAAATAACACAACTAACAAACAGAACTGAAATCATACAGCTGTTTCTGAACACCCTACCTATTTTAGTGTGGGGCGGGGGAAATTGAAAACAGTGCACACAGTACTTTTACATCAAACACATTCGAATTAGTATCCATTAGGTAATCACTTTAGTGGACCAGGTTACATTACTATAATTCCAAAATTGACCATTTCTTCCCTTTGAAATATTTTCAAAATTGTTGAGATTTGATTTGGATTGTGATGTGATTTTTTCTTCACTATTAAATATACTATTGATATTATGAAATATTTTAACTCTTAAATTCATACAAAGTAATAGAATGTCAATTTCAAGGGAAATAACTTCTGATTGAAACTATCTTCCACTGACAATTTGGTGAATTTTTCTAATTCAATTCACAGAAGAGTTCCACTATTTTTTTATGCTATTCATTGAAGAGTTCCACTGTTGGTTTCAAGCGGTTTATGAATTTCAGAGTTAATTCAAACTGTAACCATTTATGAACGGCTTTTAATTAATCTAAGGTACGAATATATATACACACACACACCAAAGACACATTCTAAAGAAGATAGAAAAAGAAAATTACCAGTTTTTACTTTGAATTAGTGAACTATTTCCCCATCACCAAATGACTTTTGGATCAAGTTTACATCAGGCACCCTAAAAATTGTAGAATCGAAATGGGACACATTTTGCCTCGACACCGGAAATGTTCGAAGTTACTTGCCTTCGATAAAAATAGATTGGTTATTTTTTTAAGAATTAACAAATTATCAAAGTTACTAAGATACTTTTCCGGGAGAAAGTATTTTTTGTGCTCTCAATCCAACTATTCTTCGTAAAACTAGGTTTTGGCTCTTATAACGATTATTAGATTTTAAATTTTACAGTCAATCAGTAACTGTCATCTTAGCGTGATAGAAAATAGAAAAAGAAGAATGGATTGAAAGCACAGATAATACTTTTTTATTTTTCTGGGAGAAAGTATCTTAGTAACCTTGAAAATTTGTTAGTTTAAAAAAAGAAAAAAAAACTATTTTTTATCAAATGTAAATAACTTTGAACATTTTCGGTCTCGAAGCAAAATGTGTTCCTTTTCGATTCGACAATTTTCAGGTTGCCTGATGAAAACTTGATCCTAACTTTCTAGTAAATGCATTGAGAAATAGAGAATTGTCAGATTGTTCCTTGTGTTCATCAAAATGAAAAACATGAAGAAAGTATATAACCTACCCTAAGAACGGGTAGATGCAGAGATCCTGGAGGCCAAGGCACAGTGGCAAAGATACAATTAAGCCCAAGTGAACCAATAATGTAAAACAGAATCTATTGAATATACAGAAAAAAGAAAAAATAACAAAAAAAAAAAAAAAAACAGTTTCAAAGCTTTGTCACAATGCTTTGGTTCCTGTTTGAAAAGATAAACCCAAAGATTACTTAGTATATTGCTCACTGTGGGGCCCCAGCTTGCAGCCATTATTCAGGGTTTATGACTCTGGGTTAATTTCAAAATGAATGAAATGAGTTTAATAATTGGATGAAGCTGTAGGACTAACACAGTGGTTCCCAACCTGAGGTCCACAAAGGTATTACTTGGGTCTGTGAGTTTGTTGAATAGGTAACCTTTCAAAAGCCTGGTCACCATGATCTTGATAAGTAGGCAAACCTTTCAAAAGTCTGGGATCCTTGAGCTTGTTGAATAGACAGACCTTCCAAAAGCCTGGTGACCGTGAACTTGTTGAGTAGGCAGACCTTTCAAAAGCCTGGGGACCATGAGCTTGTTGAATAGGCAGACCTTTCAAACGCCTGGGGTCTGTGAGCTTGTTGAGTAGGCAGACCTTTTAAATGCCTGGTGTCCGTGAGCTTGTTGAGTAGGCAGACCTTTTAAACGCCTGGGGACTGTGAGCTTGTTGAGTAGGCAGACCTTTTAAACGCCTAGGGGACCGTGAGCTTGTTGTGTAGGCAGACCTTTCAAACGCCTGGGGACTGTGAGCTTGTCGAGTAGGCAGACCTTTCAAAAGCCTTGGTCCGTGAGCTTGTTGAGTAGGCAGCTTTCAAAAGCCTGGTGTCCATGAGCTTGTTGAGTAGGCAGGCCTTTCAAAAGCCTCGTGTCCATGAGCTTGTTGTGTATGCAGACCTTTCAAAGCCTGGTGTCCATGAGCTTGTTGAGTAGGCAGACCTTTCAAAAGCCTTGGTCCATGAGCTTGTTGAGTAGGCAGACCTTTCAAAAGCCTTGTGTCCATGAGCTTTTTAAGTAGGCAGACCTTTCAAAAGCCTGGGGTCCTTGAGCTTGTTGTATAGGCAGACCTTTCTAAAGCCTGGGGTCCATGGGAAAATGCATTTAAATAAAAAGGAATCCTTGGTAATGAAAAGGTTGGGAACCACTGGACTAACAGAATCAAATGGTATTGCTTTTGAAGAATTAAAAAAAAAGCAAAAATCAAAGGAAATTGTGACAATTGATAGTTTACAATGACAAATGATAGATTTCTGTGGAAGACCACAAATCAGGCTGTAATGGGCAAAATTAAACTGAGTTCTTATATCTGGAATGAGGGTCAATTTGGCACCTGGTTATTGCCTACCAAAAAAAAAGGTAGCAGTTCAAAGTTCAAAGGCCCAAAATAGGATAACACCCAGCCAGAAAAATAGGAGCTCAAATTCGGGGGGGGAAAAATGGCACCTTAAAAAAAAAATAGTAAAAACTTTTCCTTTTTTTTTCTTGAGTCTCTTAACCCACTAACTGCGGAAAGTGGCAACTGTGATAGTTATCCATTGCAAGATAAAAGCCCTTGTCCATTGCAAGTAATCCATTGCACAATAAAAGCCCTTGTCCATTGCAAGATAAAAGCCCTGACTCACAGATAGAACTGAGTTGCCATCGATCACAATAAAATGGAAATTTTATTGAGTTAGCCATAGAACAGCAATGACGGAAATACCCGTCATCCGCAGTTGATGGGTTAATATAAAGTGCCCAATGTCAATTGGTTTGTGGCAGTTGATGGTGACAAGCATAAAATCAAAATGGCAGCTTTTTTTTCTTATTGTTGGTATAAATTCAGGTAAGGATAATTGCAGGTGTCTTGTTGTTACTGAATAAATATGACGAAGATTGAGCTCTTGAAGACTGTGGCTGCTGAATTCCATTTCTTTGTATGATTCCACCACTACTGCCTCTCCACTTCCCTTGTTGTTGCTGTTGGGTGAATTGCTGCTGCAACTGGTCTAAGTTAGCGTCAAGCGTCAAGGAGATATCCAAGTCTGGAAAAGAAAAGAAAAGAAGTCAGAAAGATATGTATAGGTTGTCTTAGTATATTTTTCTATCATCATTACCTTCATAATCAACTTTTAAAGCTCATTGTTGGACAATGGCCTTCTCCAAGGTCTGTAAGTGTAAGACATGGATAGTGATGGGCCTTACTCTGTCACACTGGCCCATGGTGTGTTGGCAGAGTTGGATTGTTTTTAGTTTGGCAGCTCATTTTTGGAACGTACTCGGTACAGTCCTCGACTTCTTTATTGCACATAAGCTTTTTGATTACATCCGATAAAAAAAACCTACCCTACCACTTTTTAATAGAAAGTTAATTGTCTTCTAAACTAAACATGGCAGGATTTTATTATTTCTAGTGGAACATTACACAATCAAAACAGATATTATCGGGTATTATTTATGACCAAACTCTACAGCATTGAAGATCTGTTGCCAAAAATATTTTTTTTTAGTGGTGTACTTATTTTTGGACAGCAACATATTCATATTTTTGGCAACAGAGTTTCAATGCTGGAGAGTTTGGTCATAAATAATACCTGATAATATCTGTTTTGATTGTGTAATGTTCCACTAGAAATAATAAAATCATGCTATATTTGGTTTAGAAGAAAATTAACTTTCTATAACATAGTGGTAGGGGTGTATTTATTTATGGGCCATACTGTATATAAAGTGTTAAGCTGCAAAAGAGGCAATTCTCTTATTATAAATCTCTATAAAATCATAGTGTCCTCATCTTGGTTGTTATAGACACAATGTTTCGGCCATTGTACACTCCAGCCTTCTTCAGGTGTCTGTCTTAGTTGGTAACCTGGGAATTTCAAACCAAACTTTTTATTCAATCCACAGGGGTAGATTGTTCTCATTCAACTGTCCATGCTTGAGGATATCTCATATCAATTATCTCCTAGCAAGGATAGCAGAATGAGGACAAACTAGCCCTGTGGATTGAATAAAGGGTTTGGTTCAAAATTACCAATGACAGACACCTAAAGAAGGCTGGAGGGTACAATGGTCAAATAGGTTGTGACTATAACAACCAAGATGAGGACACTAGTCAAAGTAAATCTGTGTATAATAATGACAATTTTTCATCTCAAGAATTCCAAAAGAAATTGTATAAAATAAATCAAATTGATGAGGAGTTGATTGATTGATTTGTTTAGTGGCATATCAACCTTTGATGGATCTTGTGACCTTGGTGAATGTTTTTTTTTAACTAGTGTCTTGGGACTTTGGTGAAAGGTTATTTTTTTTTTTTAATTAGTGTCTTGCAACTTTGGTGAAAGAAAAGGTGGTTCCTAGTTGGGGCTGTCCTACCCCTCTGCAGGGGATGCAGTCGGTGCATTCTAGGCCCCAGCCGACTGGGCCGGGCCTCTGTTTGGGGGGAGTCTTAACGCTCTGCAGAGGGTGCAGTCAGTGCATTCTAGGCCCCAGCCGACACGTCCGAGCCACTGTTTGGAGGGGGGGGGGTCTTACCCTTCTGCAGGGGACACAGTCAGCGTATTCTATTCCCCAGCCGAGAGGGCCGATGAGGAGTTGCATTGACAGGAGGAAAACAAATAATAAAATTAAACTTTATTTTTAAAAAATCTAGACATTTTATTTTCAAGAATTGTATTTATTCACTTACAATTTAAGTTTTCATACAAGTCATAGGCAGTGAAATTTCACACACCATCACCATTAAAAAAGAGAGTTAAAAGCAACTGCATTTTTTATTTTTTAAATTGCAAACAACTTAATTAAAATTAATTTTTTGGGGGATGATTGAACTCCTTGTTATTTGTGTTGTAAACATGACGTTTCGACTGATCCATTCTTTGGCCTTCTTCAGGTGTAAAATGGCCGAAAAATGGATCGGCCGAAACTTTATGTTTACGACACAAATAACAAGAAGGAGTTCAATCGTCCGAAGAACCATTTGAATATTAATGACCCTTCTCAAAACTATAGAAAATAACTTAATTAAAATAAATTATAAGCAATTGTAAAACTTAGCAAAGCAGTAAAGCTTAACAATGATTCGGAAATGAGATCGTTCATTGATATTTAAAAATCCATTTATATTAAAAGTACATATATGTGAAACCAAGCAGTACTGCTTGTAATGAACCGTTAAAATTGATTCCCACAAATATTCGCTCTACCTTTGTATTCAGCTCTCTTTGGATCATAACTAAGGGTCGACTAGGATATTGATGCATACGTGTATCATACATCCAATATTATCTATATATATAGATATATGTTGAGGAAAATAATTTCTAGTCTGAAGAATGCGTTAGGCATGAAACACAAGTTTAACTGGTCGTCTTGAAATTTCTTTCCTCAACATATATATATTTTTTTTAATTTCATAAATACAATTTTAAAATTTCATTGATGAAACACAATATATTTTCATTTCATTAAGAATGTACACGTATTAATGAGATTAGGTTTCAATAAAAAACTTTTTCTTGCCGAATAATATTTTAATCTTTTAATCTAATGCACACCCATCAACATTCCTAAATGAGGAATTGGACCAATGGAATTGCATTAGGTTGTTCAACATGAAATAGCAGATTCTATTTTAAGCTTAACATTTTTGTAGGAATTTTTGGAACTCAGCAAATTTTTTGATTCGTCGGGAGAGATTGTCGGAATAATCATTGCTTATCTTGCAAAGGACTTTCCAAAAAGAGGCACCAATAACAAGACACCATAAAGTGATGGTTAGCAAAGCTAGTCATGCTGACCATTGCTAGAGTAGTATGCCGCTATTGTGGCCTTGTGTCAGACTAAGCAAAGGTTAGAATGTTTCTACATATGCATCATCATCAGCCGTCATAAGTCCACTGTTGAACAAAGGCCTTTCCCATCTCCTTCCATGACGACCTTGATTGTGCTAACCTCTGCCAAGTCTTACCGGCAAACTTTTCTATCTCATTCCTCCATTATGTATCTGGTCTTTTCCTACTGCGTTTACTGTCCCATGGGCACCAATCGGTTAGTCTTTTCCCCCATCTATTGTCATCTCTTCCTGCTAGGTGACCAGCTCATCTTCATTTTTGCTGTTTAATTATTTGTATAATATCCTTCACTCTAGTCCTCCCTCTTATCCATGTTGATCTTTTTCTATCTCTTAGAGTTATCTCTAGCATTGCTCTTTCCATGGCTCTCTGTGCAATTCTAAGTTGGTTTTCAGTTCGTTTTGTTAATTTCCAGGTTTCGCATCCGTAAGTCATGGCTGGTATTATGCAACCATTGTATACTTTACATTTAAGCACATTGGCAAGGTGCTCTTCAGAATGTCTCTATTCATACTAAATGCTTTCCAACCTATCATTATGCATCGTTTTATTTTGCTGTCATGGTCTTTCTCTAACTTTATTACCTGTCCTAGGAAGATGCTTCTAGAGCCTCTCCCTCTATCTTTATGGGGACTTTATCATTGAACATTACTTTTGTCTTTGTTCTGTTCATCTTTAAGCCTACACTTTTACTTTTTCTATTTAGATCTGTCAACATGTTTTATAATTCTTTGGATGCTTCTGACGTCATGGAAACGTCATCAGCGAATCTCAAGTGGTTTAAATATTCTCCATCTATGTTTAGTCTCATTCCTTCCCAATCAGTTTTTTGGAAAGATGCTTTCAAGGCTTGCTGTAAATAGTTTAGGTGATATTGTATCCCCTTGTCTTACTCCTTTTGCTATCTTTATTTTGTTTCTATCTTTATGTAGTCTAATTATTGCAGTGCCATTTTTGTATATGTTTTGGATGATTTGTATGTAATTCTTGTTAACACCTTGTTCTCGCATTGAGTTGAAGACTGCTGTGTGTTCTATCATATCAAATGCTTTCTCATAATCCACAAAGCCAAACAGAGTGGTTTGTTGTATTCTAAGGACTTTTCGATTAGTTGATTTATTGTATATAGGTGATGTATTGTTGAGTAGCCGCTTCTGAAGCCTGCCTGTTTGCGCGGTTGATTTTCATCTAGAGATGCCTGTTAATCTGTTTGTGAGTATTTTTGTGAATAGTTTATATATGTTAGGTAATAGTGTAATAGGGCGGTAGTTGCCACGGTCACGCTTCTTGTGGAGTAGGATTACTATTCCTAGACAGGAACTTTCTGTCATGCATTGTGTGAATAGCTGGGCTAGTCTGGAGCTTTACCAAGTTTCATATTTTGTAATGCAAACACTACTTCGTCTACTGTTATGTCTGGAATATCACTAGTATGTGGTATTTCTATTTTTCAAGCATACACATTTTCATAGTATTCTTCAGTTACTTTTTACAACTTGTCCCTATTTTTGATAATCTTTCCATCTTTATCCTTTAGTGCAGTGGTTCCCAACCCTGGGTAGTCCAAGGGGGTTATAAGGCTATTAGGTAAAAATAAAAGTCAAGTCTGGAAATAGGGTTTTCTGCACTTCTATCTATCAAGTCGAAGGCTTATTTTTTATGTAATAAATTGGAATTTCAAATGATGGGTTCTAATTATTTTCGCTTGCTTTCTTTGAGTAAAAAATACACAGCAGCAGCTGTACAATTATAAAATTAAACTAATTCTTAGTATGAAGCTGTTTAATTATATGTAAAATAAAGTTATTTTAAATTATTCTTTGTTGCAATTTACTAAATGGAAGGGAGGAAATACTAGTAATCTTATTGACAAAGGTGGGGTATGACTCAAAAAGGTTGGGAACCACTGCTTTAGTGCAAGCATCTGTTGCTTGCTGATATGACCTGTGGATCAGTCATGAAAACCCTTTAATTCAGAAAAAAAATTGGTCTGATGGCATTAAATTTAAAATGTGACAATCTAAACCAGTGGTTCTTAATCTGGGGGTGCATACACCCCCCAGTGATGTGTAAGGCAATTTGGGGGGGGGGAGAATAGGGTGGCAAACAAACTTTTTTTTGTTTTATTGCTGATGTATACAACATTTCTTCTATGGTTTTATTTGTAATATCCGAATACAGACTTTTAATTTTGGCATCTGATAAATTTTAGCATTTTGTTATTTACACTTTTTAATATTAACTTTGCCAATTTTGACTGTTTTGGTAAACAAATTTTTTTAGCCCTCAGCACCAAAATACCACGCATTAAATAGTTTTATTAGTAATATCTTGATACAGACTTTTAATTTTTAGTACTGGTTAGTAGTTGAGATAATAGGGAGGAAAAATAGAATAGAGTATGTTTATCATTTAGAAGATTTAGGTGTTCTTTAGATATGCTGGATTTAGTTTAGATGGTTTTATTAGTAATATCTTGATACAGACTTTTAATTTTGACATCTGACAAATTTTAACATTTTGTTATATTTTGACTTTTTAAAAATTTAATTGCTTTTAGCCTTAAGATTAAAGGGTGTGAGAAAGATTTTGAAATCTCAAAGGGGTGCAATCCTTGAAAAAGACTAAGGAACACTGATCTAAACCAAATTTCAAAAGCCTTCATACAAAACAAAGCAGTTACTTTTGACCTTTTATTGAAATGTTCCTATTTCTTTCTACCAGAAACTTCCCCTATGATAAAGAAATTCACTAGTATCAATGATGACTGGAAAAAAGAATTCAGAGATTTCAGTGATATCAAGTTACGGGCAACATCTGTTTCTTATTACTGGATTGTGAATGAAAAAAAAAAAGACATTTTCCTTAGAGCAGAAACAATCGAAATATCATATTTACCAACCTACAAGGGCATTTCTTCTACTATGCTTACTATAATTTAACCAAACCCCAGTTTGTCCAGCTTGAGTATCCAGTGATTAATACATTGGATGTAACTTAGTCCTTATACCACACATTCTTTTTTTTTTTTTTTTTTTTTTTTTTTTAAAGGCATCTCATAGGCTGACAAATAGGTTAGAACATTTTTATTTTAGTGTGAAAAAAAGTATACAATTTGTATATACAAACACACATCCTAATTCTTCTTAAAATCATTTACATCTGTTGATAACACTAACATAAATTGGATTTACATCCGACCCGATTTCCTGTCTTACCCGAATCAGCCACAGAAGCTAAATGCCTAGGAAGCTACTCTTTACACTCCCTCAATCTATATTATTTAACTATCTACAGGCTTGCCCTGTTATAATGCAGGGGGGTGATGGACCCCAAAATGTTAATCTAGCTCCAAATTTAATTGCAACTCGGTTGGATTTCTTGGACTTCAACATCTGTGTTATAACAGGGGAGGCCTGTATTAGAACATTTTATTTTAGTGTGCAAAAAATTATACAGTTTGTATATACAAGCACACATCATAAGAATCCTATTTACACAACATCTAGGACCTTAAACCTTTGCGGTTGTGTAATCATAATTCTTCTTAAAATCATTTACATCTGTTGATAGCACTACATATTGGCATCTGTCAGGAGAGGGACACTCAAACCTACGACCTAGGGGCTCTGCTCCTATCCGCGCCACTCTGGTGGCCGATAGGATGTAACCCTCAGGTTTAGGGGGGGGGGGGGGTCGACCCTGGGCAAGTCGCACTTCACCTTAAAACTACACTGCTCAGGCTGGAGGTTTACTCCGCACATTGACCCCGCCGTCTATGGTCCAAATGCTGTGGAAAACCATCCCCAAAATCTTTGTTCGCGAAGCCAAGCCATTCATATTCCAGTAATCTATTCCAATATCCTACCACTCTATTACTAAAAAAGAATTTTCTGATATTCAATCTCACTTCTATTTGCTTCTACCGTATATGTGTGGCCTCTGAGTCCCTTGTACCCCCTTCTAGAAAAAAAATAAATCAGGGTTTACTACTTCTAAACCACGCATAATCTTAAACATTTCTATTAGTTAGTCTCAAATATAGACTCTGAAAGATATTAGTCCTATGTTATCAGCACAGTGTACAAAGGCAGACCAAGAAGCCTGTAGCTTAACACAGTTATTAGCAGGATTTTGATCAAAAGTTTATACTGTATGTGATTAACTCTTAAATTCATGAGAAAATTTAAATGTTAATATCAAGGGGAATAACTACTGATTAAAGTTAGCTCCTATAGGCTATAAGTGAATTTTAAAAACTTTATTTTTTTATTCTATCAGTCATAATAATTTTAACAAACTTTATCTCCGCCAACGAAGAGTTCCACTGTCAATTAAGAGCGGTATCGAGTGGTTTATGACTTTGAGAGTTAATGGAGAAGTGTTGGGTTAAGTCCATTGACAAGTAAGGAGATTATGTTGAAAAATAAATATTTGTTGTGTAAAAGAAATGCTTTTTTTCATCATTAGGTTATAGACTTATGCACATGAAGATCTAATATACTGTATATGCCACAAATCCATATAAAGTAGTTATAATAACAATAGAAAAGCCAGTCCAGTGGTTCCCAACCTTTGAGTCATTCCCCACTTTTGTCAATAAGATTACTAGTATTCCACCCTTCCATTTATTAAATTGCACCAAAGAATAATTTCAAATAATAACTTTATTTTACGTATAATTAGACAGCTTCATACTAAGAACTAGTTTAATTTTATAATTGTACAGCTGCTGCTGTGTTTGTTCCTCAAAGAAAGCAAGCGAAAATACTTACAACACATCATTTGAAATTCCAATGTAGTACAAAAAAAATAAGAATTCTGTTATCGTAACTGATATACACATCAATGTGATCTTTGTTCCTGTTTTTTTGCTACTAGTTTGTTGATTTGTGGGCCTATTAGTGAGAGAGTTAGAGAGAGCTATTCTCAACTTGGAGTTTATTTCGAGCCTTTGACTTGATAGATAAAAGTGCAGAAAGCCTTATCTCTAGACTGGACTTATTTTTACCTAATAGCCTTATTCCTCACTTGGACTACCCAAATTGACCCCCTGGTTGGGAACCACTGTACTATTCTGAATAAATTCAAAAGATTTAATTAGATCAAATGTGATAAATAGAAAAGATTTAGGTCAGTCGGCTGATGTAAAAATTAAAGCAATTCTGCAAAAATGTTAGCCACAAAAAAAAAATATGGACATATTCATTCATATATAAGTTACTCAGAGGTGACAATAGAGAGAGTGAGAGAAGAGGGAGGCCACAAAGTGTATAGAGAACTGTGCTTTAGCAATATAAACATAGACAGGCACTTGAAGTTTTGTCTGAAATTCTGAGTAATATTGTTAGTCTATGCACTGGAATAGTACCCAACAGAAATAACAGGATTATTTATGTGTGGATATATTATATAAATATATATTTTAGTATAAATGTAATTATTGCAAACAAAACACACATACCTCGAACAAAACTTTTTTTCTGTTGATTATCTATTGTTTCCTCAATAAATTTAAAACAATAAGAATTGGATAAAAAATAAAAGATCATGATCATTTGTTGTTGTTGTTGTTGTAGTTGTAGTTGTAGTTGTAGTTGTAGTTGTAGTTGTAGTTGTAGTAGTAGTAGTAGTAGTGATATATGAATGAAATATTACTGTCTTTGGTTCTACTGCTGTGGAAAAGCCTCCACAAAAATCTTTGTTCGCGAAGCCAAGCCATTCATTCAATGGCTTGGCATCGCAAACAAAGAATTTTGTGGAGGGTTTTCCACAGCAGTAGAACCATAGATGACGGGACCTGTGTGCAAGGAATAACCCGCCAGCCTGAGCAGTGAAGCCCAGGGCCAACACCATCCCTTAAACCAAGGCTATGAATCCTATGGACCACTGGAGTGGCGTGAATAGGAGCAGAGCCTATAAGTCATAGGTTTGACAGGAGTGTCCTTCTCCTGGCAGAT
>VCCN01005667.1:5690769-5720496 GCA_006491835.1 Architeuthis dux | reverse complement strand
ATATCTAAAATATTTTTAGGGCTGACCTATAAAGGGTTAATTTTCTGGATATTAAAAAAAGAGCTACATTTTTGCAATATGGTAATACAGATAACTAGCAATTAAATTACTTACCTGTGAAATTTATACAAAGCTGGAATAAAATGATGCAGGTATGAGTAAATGGCAGCTTGTATCTTGTATTTGTCTATGTGAATAGTTGATTGGTAAGGCTATGGTCAATCTCACAGTAGGATCTTCAATTGTGGGTTAGGTTTTACCACATTCTAATCAGTGTTTTCAGTTTACATTTGTGTAGGCACAACATGTTTACAGTATCGCCCATAAATAAATACACCCCTACCATTATTTTATAGCAATTTAATTTTGTTCTAAACCAAACATAGCAGGATTTTATTATTTCTAGTGGAACATTGCACAATAACAAGATATTATCAGGTATTATTTATGACCAAACTATATAGCATTGAAACTCTCCATCGTGTCACCCTGCGTTCAGGTCATGCATCTCCGTCAATGGTCAAGTGTACTATCTGGATCATACAATACTTACTTACACTACGGATTGCGGCAAGTGCAGTGCCTTCTCCACGGGTGGAATGCCTATCTTGTCACAGTTTGTCACTAAGATATACAGTATCACCCATAAATAAGTACACCCCTACCACTATTTTATAGAAATTTAATTTTCTTCTAAACCAAACATAGCAGGAGTTTATTATTTCTAGTGGAACATTACACAATCAAAACAGATATTATCCGGTATTATTTATGACCAATCTCTACAACATTGAAACTGTTGCCAAAAATATACACATGTTGCTGTCCAAAAATGAATACACCACTACAAAAAAATATTTTTGGCAACAGAGTTTCAATGATGTAGAGTTTGGTCATAAATAATACCTGATAATATCCATTTGATTGTGTAATGTTCCACTAGAAATAATAAAATCCAGCTATGTTTGGTTTAGAAGAAAAAGTGGTAGGGGTGTACTAATTTATGGGCGAAAGACCACTTCCCCAAAAATATTAATGCACAATAACACTAGTAATCGAAAACAAAAAGTAACAAGCCTGGTTGCTGCAGGGTCAAACTCCACTCCTACTCCGACTGAAGATGATTACTGCAACTTTTGTATTGTTTATATAATAAATAAATTTATAAATATATAAGACTTGTCAGTTTGGCTCAGAGCTGCCTAGCAATCACTTGGTCGTGATTTCAAATCACGGTAGGGAAATGTTAATTTTATATATCTGTTTCATTTAATGTGACTGGAGTTTACTCCCCTGAATTAGGTGAGGATTGTTCTTGTTGTTCTTGTTATGGGGGAAAACAAAGTCAACTCCAACTTGGACTGGAGTTTGTGGCTCCATTTACTGGTGGTGTTTATCGTCACAGGGAAACTTTGAATTTCCACACTCGGATGAGTAGACGGTTTTGTGTGTGAGTGTATCAGGCTACACAAAGATTCGAAGCCCTTTCATTCTTGAAAAAGGAGTAAGACAAGGTGACACCAGCACATAAATTTCATTCTTTCCAATAGGTGTATGTAATATTAATGCATAAACATACAGGTCTGGTTAGTCACTCAATGTCTTTTGGCAGCATGGCGTGTTGGGGATGATGAATTAAAAAATTAGATAAAGGGGTGATCAATGAATAAGTTACTTCTCTCACCTTTTGTGGGGCAGTGATCAGTAAAAAAGTCTGAATTTTCAAAAACACAGGCGTGAATGCTGCCGGGCACAAACTAAGAATCAATTTAACATGAACTCACATTGCAAATTGAACCCCCACTAAAAACCCATTCAGGGAGGGGGTTTTCAGAAAACAAAAAACATTTTTTTCTGCCATCTAGCTCCATTGGTGCGGCCTGTACACATGATACATATATATATAAGCTAAATATTCGGACCAACTTAAAAACTGAAGAAACCTATATTGACTTTTTTGGTTGATGGTTTCTAACTAGGTTTAAAACCTATTTAGGGTGGAATTTAAAAAAAAGGGGGTGGGGTTCTAGACAAAATGTTTGAATTTTCAGCCCTCTAGCTCCATTAGTCCAGCCTGTACATGCCATACATAGATAGATAGATAGACAGATAACCAGCCAGACCAATTTAAAACTGAAGAAACCTATGTTGACAGTTTTGGTTGATGGTTTTCTAATATCTGTACAAGTAAATGAATGTCTGTTGCGGTTGCGGACAAGTGAAATACCAAGTAATTTACCAACTTTTGCATATGATGTACGAGCATGAATATCTGATGTTCTTTAAAAAGAATCTTAAAAAAGATGAGAACAAGTGATGCCCGAGAAAGAAAGAAAGAAAGCAGGAGACATGCAATGAAAAAGTAGAGAAAAGGAAAAAGATTGAGTAGAAAATAAGTAAATGCTAAAATCGAGAAACAGAAAATCTATTTTTTTTAACAACTATGTAAAAAAAAACAAAAAAAACAAAAAAAAACACTGTATTTACTCGAGGAGTACAATGAGATCTCGAATATAATGTGACTCAGTTTTTGTAGCTAAAAATCAGTAATATATATATATAATATCCTCTTATATAATAGGACCCCCGAGTTCAGCCATAGTTATTTATATTTTTTAAGAAACCAATGTAATATTGCTGCAAATTTTAAATCAAATAATCCCTTTTAAATAATAGAGTGTATTTAGGCACCACCATCGCCAAATTGCGACCACACCCCACCTCAGTCAGTAGATGGCCCTGTCGGCTGGGGTCTAGAATATGCCGACTACATCCCCTGCAGATGGGTAAGACTTTTCACCAAAGTCGCAAGACTCTAGTTAAAAAAGAACCTTTCACCAAAGTTGCAAGACTATTTTAAAAAAACTTTTATTTTTAATACAAAAACGATTTCACCATTAAATAGCCCATCATATGCCATAAAAGCAACCAATCAATCAATCAGTAAGTAGATGATACATACAAAAATATGGCTAGAAATCTGCTGTGCATATGACCAATAGGTGACACACATATATTGATAAAATACTGCAGTCATTCTATTCAGATTTTTTTGCCGTTATTTCGAAGTGTGGGTTTTTTGTATAATGGTAAGAAAGTTGTACTGAAAATTCTAAAATCCAAGATGGCTGCCACCTGATGACATCTTCATATGCAAATTAGATATTTTTTTCCAACATAAACCTTGTGCCATACTGATTATTTTATTTCTCAATAGCAACCTTCTATCGTGAACCATTCTCCCTCTATAGCCCTTCAAAATACACAAAATCAAATTTATGAAATTGTCCTCAAAAACTTAACAATTGTCATTGGATGTATTCATTGTGGCTCAAGGTCGCTAAGCAGTGTTTCATAGTCACAGGCAATTGTTATGATATACAGGCATTTTCCGGACTAACATCTGGACAGATGTGGAAGTGACCCTAGAGGACCCCATATGTGTGGGCATCTGAAAACAGGATATTGACTAAAGTTGCAGGTGTTTCAGCGTGGGCCTAACGGCAGGAACTCCAAACGACATGAAGTTGGATTCAAACACAGCAGGTGTCGGGCTCAAAGTAAAACAGGATGTTGACAGGACCCCAGAATTTTCCTCTGCCTATATAACACAATGAAGTGTATTACCTAATTTACCTAATCTTCTATATAATAAAGATCCAAATTGTCTATGTTTGGTGGTTTGTTACTCTAATACAGCAAAATGTTATTTTTTTACACTCGAGTATAATGCTACCTATTATATGCTGATTATGTTATGTAATTGAAGATGGTACAGATTAAGAATATGTATGTAAAGAACAAGACAGACACATGTTAATCAAACAAAGATATGTTTAATACTGAATAAGTGGCAGCAGCCAGTGACGTCACAGCAAGAGGATGTAATTGGCTCTGGATCTAATATTACTACATGTAGTAGTAATTGTATATATAACATCTCCCCTTTTTTAATAATTTATTTTTGAGCAGGGAAGATTGAGACTGAATGTTTTTTTGTTTTTTGTTTGAGTTAAAAGCTTTTATTTTATTTTTTTGATTGGTGTAAGGGGGATAATTTCCTTTGTGTTCTTAATTGATGTTCGAGTTTTGGGTGACTTTTTGTGATGGAATATGTTTGGGATGTTTGTGTGTTTCTGTTCATAAGTTGTTCAGCGGGGAGGGGGATCCATTTTTTATGGTGTTGTGTATAGTGCTAAAAGTGCCAAGTTTGGATCGTTGTCATTCTTATGGCTTTTTTGAGAGTCACAGAAGGGGACGTAATTGGCTCTGGATCTAATATTACTACATTTAGTAGTAATTGTATATATAACACTATCCTCCCAATTTTTACCTTGATTTTTAATATTAAATTTCTAACATTATACACAAGTAAATACAGTATTTGTTTTGCACTTTACGGTCCAACTCTTCAAATCATTCCCTACTGATTACAAATCTCCACACTATTCGATCCACATCTCACATTGCAAATGGCTACCTTCTCTCACCAGGAGAAATTTAAATACAAAGGGGAGCAACTCATGGTTTCTTTTGATTGGCTCACAGTGCAGATTCTACAATTCATATGCAAATTAGAACCAGTCCAGCACTTATATGTTCACAAAAGTCACTAAGTTTTTCTATAGAAAACTCTATAACTTGTGAATAATAATTTTACTTAACCATTATTAATTCTTGACTAGTACTTCCTTCATCCCAAGTTCAGCTGCTTTTCATCACAACTACTCAGACCAGCATTCTATGGCCAAACAGTGTGGATTGGAAATAAAGAATAAGCTCTTGGTGAGACTAACATCCATTTGTTTAGTTTTTAATTTTGAAATTAATAGACTAACCCTTTAAGTATATAAAAAGAATATTGTGAAGAAATAGTATCACAAAATTTTTTAAAGTTTTAATCAAAACAAGGATTGTGTAATTAAATAAATCACAACTGGTGAAGATCAAAAAATGAATCATTCAGATGGATCAAACCTGGGTCCTCGAAAATGTTATTGTGCCGATTTTTTTTTTAACTGACTTTAACTCAGGTTTAACATGATATTGTAATAATAGTTATATAATAAACGTGTAAGAAAACTTCCTTAAAAAGCGAAGAGATGTTAATAGGAAAATATAATAATGATAAAAAGATAAAAGTGTAATTGTTCCCCAGAAGATGGAGAGCGCGTGAATATAAAGGGAAAGAAAAGACATGCAAATAAGAAAAGGAAAAGGAACCCAAACAAAATGAAGCGAGCATCTACCTGTGTGTGCACCTCAATACAAGGTACAGAGTGTGACGGTGCAGGGCTGGTCGTGGACGGGTCATTCAACTAAAAAAGCAAGGCACACATTTAATACAAGAATCAACACATGCTCTTTTTGCCTTCATGGTGAACAGAAAATTCAGATTTTACTCTTGGTATCCAAATTGAATAATCATTTTTCAGCAAAGTAGGATGACTTAACTTTCAAAAACAGATTGCATCATAAGGACTGATTTGACCGATCACCACTAAAGCAGCTAATATTTTTACTTTCGTACTTACAAATATTTCTATTTACTCGAGTACTAAGCCGGCACTGCAATGACTGTTTGCATTTTAGGTAAAAAAACGATTATTTTATTTTATTTTATTTTTTATTAAATGAAGTATTGTAAACCATTTTTATTAATTTTTGGCTACTATTTACATTCATCCTAATTTTTAGTTTGTTTAATCACAATTCCAGTAAGGCTGGCACGGCAGTGTTATTTTTTTTATTTTAATAAAAAAGCGATCGATTATTTAATTATTTAATTTTTATTTAGACAAAGTATTGTAAACCATTTTTATTAATTTTTAACTACTATTTACCTTCATCTTAACTTTCAGTTGTTTTTTTTAATAACAATTCAACTTGGTTTTAGTAAAAAAGGAATTATTATTCATTTATTGTAAACCATTTTACACATTGTGAATTTTTTAAAAACTACTAAAAATTAAGATGAATGTAAATAGCAGTCAAAAATTAATAAAAATGGTTTGCAATACTTGATTTAATAAAAAATAAAAAATAAAGCTCAAACAGTCATTGCCGTGCCAGCTTAGTACGAAAGTAAAAAAAATGTTAGCTTCTTTTGCGGTGATCGGTCAAATCAGTCCTTATGATGCAATCCATTTTTGAGGGTTAAATTGCCCATTTTTCCCATTGCAAGAAAGAATATGTGTATTTATCCACCTCTCCACGGGGGCAGGATTTGACACAAGGCCAGTTGAACATGGGGGCCTACATGCTGACATGTTGGCAAGGACCAAATTGCCCAGTCCCTGCGACCAGTGTCATGCAGGCATCAGAAATTTTCTTCCAACCCTTTAATCTTTAAGTGCAATGGGGAAGTGCTGCGACAGGGTTGGAATCCACAGGATTGGCTACTTTTTGTGGCCACGGAACAAATCTGGGGCCAGGCAAGTGCGCAAGAAAGAAAATGAATGATTTTCATATAAATTAGCAACATATAATGTAGACAGAAATATTTATATTGTGTCAAATCCTGAAATAGCATTTAAAAAATTGCAAATGGCAGCAAATTGTTATAACCCATTGTACCCAATTAATGTTAAATTAATTCTGAGGCTCAAAAGAATTAATTTTTTAATTACAGTATGTATCAGCATCAAAATTAATGAAGTACAGTAAACCCTTGATTTAACAAACTAATAGGGGGGAAGAGGCTATTCCAATGCCTGTGTTGGGTAAGTCTCCAAGATAAAGCTCGGATTATCTCCACTTCTGGCCAAATCTGGCAACGCTAAGACAGTCGGACATTTTAAATAAACAAATTAAATATGGTTGCTACTATTAACCCTTTATGGGGCTAGTGATTATATATGATCATCTGAGGACCTGTAAGCCACATGCAAATATTGTAGCCACAAAGACAACCTAATCCGCACCAATGTGGTCTGTAAGCTTTGCAAAGTACACTTGTGTTTGAACAAAGACAGAAACAGTTTTAAGGCATACCACACACCATTAAATTAGCCTGTTTTTGGCCGTAGCAATAAAATTTTAAAATCAACCCAGAGGTGTTATTTTTTTTGTCAATATCAATTTCTTTTGTATCTATTCATTATATTGAATGTTATTCTTTAATTCTAGGTTTTATTTAACTTTCTACTTTCATTTTTGGTCACTTTTTTGGCAAGGCATCATATATGATCACTTCATACACAGAAAAAATCTTGTAATCAGGTCTAGTTTAACATACAAAAAGGGTGTTTTGATATCTAAAATATTTTTAGGGGTGCCCTATAAAAGGTTAAATCTGAATGTAACCTTGCAGGATATTTTCTATGATTTTTTTAATGTAAAAAAAAAAAAAAAAAGAATGTTCTCATTAATAAGATTTTTTTAGCCATAATTAAAAAATATTGGTTATTATTTTTTTTAAAAAAGGAAAGGTAAGTTACAATATATTTATCAATGCCTCTAATACACAGAAATAAAATAGAATATTACTGAAAAAGGTCCATTAAATCTGAAATCCATTATATTAGGGTCCATTAAATCAAGGGTTTACTGTAGAAAAAATCAGGATACCTTGTCATCCCCCTCCCCCCTATTTCAATGTTATGAACTACTTGAAGTGTTTTTTATCAGTGCAATGGAAGGGCCTCGCTCTGGGAGAACAGTTGTCCAAATCAGTGCAGGAGCTTAAAAAACACAGAGACAATGTTTTTTTTTCTTAGGCGAGTTGATAGTGGCTAGAGACCCATGGAAGTTGTCAAGGACAAAGACGAAAGGGCCATGGATTACCTTTCAAGCATTTTAAGTGTACAACGGTCAGGTGGGGTCGGGCCAATTTTGAAACATTTATATTCAAATATCTCCAGCATATTACTTTACTGACCTTGGCAGATCTGCTTAATTCTCATTTATCATAGTTTTTGACTCCTCTTCAAGTTCTGACCAATGTGGGACTGGACAGCGAAGGATACATTTATCTTTTGAGCCATTTTATGGGGAAAGGTGTGTCTTGTACACTGTTAAATACCGTAATTTTTGTTTGTATGGGTATAACTTGCACATCTTATAATTTGCCAAATAAATAATGGTCTATAAGAAAATGTATGATGGTATGCAAACAAATTCTTTGGCAAAGATCTACATCTGTTAACCAAGTCTTTAACCCAAAAAATAGAAACAATTTCTTTTTACCATTTTTTTAATCCATTAGACCCTAGCAATCTTCCTGTGATTTTCTACGCGGTGTGTGTGTGTGTGGGGGGGGGGATCATAAATGGGACCGTTACTTTCCTCCGTTGTATGCAAGTGAGGCTTCAAAGTATTTGGTTACTTCCCTTGTGACGATTTTTCTGTGCTTTCATTAAAGTTTTTTGGCATTAAAATATCAAAGAAACCCAGTTAACAACCTTCACAAGCGGAGTAACCAAATACTTCGAAGCCTCACTTCCATACAACAGACTGAAAGTAATGATCCCGTTTACCATACAGTTACATTGTAAATAGAAATCCCCTCATAAAACCTTTAAAAAAAACATTTTTTCTAAAAACTAAAAAATCCCAGGAAGAGTTTCTATTTTCTTCGACTTGGTTAACAGGTGTAGAACTGTACCAATTGTTTTGCTGTTTTATGCAAAGAAGCTGATGCAGTACACATATTTGAGTGGAAAAATAAACAAGATTAAAATGCATGACAGCTGCGCCATGGTCAATTTGCAAAAACAAAAAACAGAATAAAATATGAGAAATACAGCCAGTAAATATTTTTTCATCATTTCGCTATATTTAATTATTCATCCTTGTTATAATATTGTTATATAAGTTTCAGTAGAACGACAATATAGAAAGAATAAAAAAAATATTCATTTAAAAAATATCGCTAAAAATGATGAAAAATCTTTTTTTTTAAATATTGAATGAAAAAATTTTTTTCACAGCCTGAATAAATGAATTAATCAAATAAAACTAAAGATTCGCAAAAAAAAAATATTATTTTACTTAATTTTCCCGTTTTTTTAATCCCAAAGTAAGAGTTCTGTTCCAGCAGTTCCTGGGTATTATTCTAAAAAAGGTAAACATAATTAGTATCTCGAGGGATATATCTATATAAAGTGTGTAAAAATAAAATAAATGGGGTAGGTATCATATGAAAAAAAATTCTTCTTCTCCGAAATTTGGAATGGAAAATTATTTTTTTTAAATTTGTCCTTTATTAAATAAGTATTGAAAATTTTATTAAAATCGAATAATATGCTGATTTTCGCCAGATTTTTAAATTTCTGGGTCAATTTCATGCTGAAATGTTCGTCCATTTTGTTCATACCTAGTAATTGTAATATAACATCTGTAGATCAATAGTCTATTAAACAAAACATAATACAAAAACATATTTAGGCCAGGTAACCTTATATTAATTTGTATTTTTTCTCATCAAAAGAACAGAAAAATATATGGCAGAACAGAATCTGAAGAATGATACTGTGGAAAAAATTCTTGGCATGATCAAAGAGGTAACTGGAAACATCCTCAGATTACAGAGGTAATTTAAACTGATTTTGAGGTATGAATAGATTAGTAAATTATAAAACCAGGTTTAAGATGAAATATTTTTAAGCATCTTTTTTCAAAATACATGGCTAATTAGTATGATTTGTTTTTAAATAGAGTTTTAATACTTAAGTAACAAGTTGCCATAGTAATTTTACCATGAGTTACTACTGTACACCAAGCACTTAGACAGAATAATTATTTCTTTAACTGCTTTCTGTGTATAGACTATTTATTCACAGACCAAACCCTGTGTAAAACTAATAATGATGGCTTTGCTCTGCGAACAAAGACCCAGGAGGGCTTTCCACATCTTTACAGGTCCTATGCCAGCAGAGCCTATATAATAGCCCAAAGGTTTGCGCAATGGAATTTTAAGATTAAGCATGGCGTGCGCATGGACGACTCCACTCTTTAAACTCTTTGTATGCCATGGTCCACCGAACTGGAAAGATGGGAGCAAAGTCCCTAGATCGTAGGTTTTGTTGGAGTTCCTTCTCCTGGCAGATGCCCAAGCTAGCTGTGGAGGTTGAAAAAAAAAAACCCAAAAAAACTATGAAAATGTAAAATATTGAAAATTATTTTCAATTTCAGTGTTCTAGTTCTTAAAATTCTAAAACTTCAAAATTTAAAAAAACTTAAAATTTTAAAATTAACGTTTTTATGAACGTAGTTCGATCTTGTGTATTGGGATATGCCTTCTGATGTACAGGTTATGACTGGTTACGTCATTTTCAACATCTTAACTGTTAGAACATGAACATCTTGATCTTTTTCTATCTCTTAGAGTTATCCCTAGCATTGCTCTTTCCATGGCTCTCTGTGCTATTCTGAGTTGGTTTTCAGCTCATTTGGTTAATTTCCATGTTTCGCATCCATAAGTCATGGCTGGTATTATGCAGCTGTTGTATACTTTACACTTTAGGCACATTGGCAAGGTGCTCTTTAGAATGTCTATTCATACCAAATGCTTTCCAACCTATCGTTATGCGTCGTCATATTTCGCAGTCATGGTCCTTCTCTAGTTTTATTACCTGACCTAGGTAGATATACTCGTTGACCTCTTAAAAGTAGGAAAAAACCAGATACAAGATGGAGGGACGAGATAGAAAAGTTTGCCGGAGGTTATCACAAGATAGGTCGTCATGGAAGGAGATGGGAAAGGCCTTTGTCCAGCAGTGGACTTATAACAGATGATGATGATGATGATGATGATAGATATAGAATACATGAATACATCATGTCTTACCTTTCTCTCATTATTCCACTCTTGACTGAGTGCATTGACCTCTTCTTGATGCTGTTCATTCAGTGAATTTAATTGCCTTTCGGTCCTGGCCGTCAGTTTCTCCTCCAGGCAGCCTTGTTCTTCCACGTGTTTCTTCTGAAGTTCATCAATCTGGCTCTGCAGCTCAGACATTTTGGCATCCATCTCCTCCTGTTTCTCCTGATGCAAACATAGAAATAAATCAAACAGATCTGGTTAATCACTCAATAGACCAATGCCTTTTGACAGCAGGTTGGGGGCAGTGTTGCCAATTTGGTGCATTTCGCGCTAGATTTAGTGCGTTTCTTGTTTTGGCAGTGCAAAAAGCGCTAAATTAGTGCGTTTCCACCTAAAACATTTCGGCCGTTTTTGGCCATTTTTGACCACTTCTAGCGTCTTTTTGGTGGTTTTTGGCCATTTCGCGCTTTTGAGCAGTTAAACTAGCGCAAAAATATTTTTTGAGTTGACAACACTGGTTGGGGGTGATCAATCAAAAAATTGGGAAAAGGGGTGATCAATGAATAAATTACTTCTCTCGCCTTTTAGTGATCACTAAAAAAGTTCAAATTTTCAGAAAAAAAACAAGCATGAATGCTGCCGGACACAAACTAAGGAACCAATTTAGCATAAACTTACATTGGAAATTGAACCACCCAAATTGATACATACATACATACATACATACATACATACATAGTCATGTGACCAATGTCTTTTGGTCACCGCAATAAAAAAACAAATTGGAAAAAGGTATGATAAACGAATAAGTTACTTCTCTCGCCTTTTGTTGGGTGGTGATCACTAAAAAAGTCTGAATTTTCAAAAAAACAAGCGTGAATGCAGCCAGACAAAAACTAAGGAACCAATTTAGCATAAACTTACATTGTAAATTGAACCCCAAATTGATACATACATAGGCTTCTTCAGTTTTAAGCCGAACCAGCTTAAAACTGAAGAAGCCTATGTTGACAGATTTGGTGACATTTTTGGTTGACTTTTTCTAATAAACTACAGACTTGAATTTGTTCTTATTTACAGCAAAGACTTAATGCAAATTTGTTCATTATTGATTTCTTTCAACTTCATATGAAATACAGTGGTACCTCTCGTAGCGAAAGACTCTTATAACAAAATTTCACTTAGCGAGAGGTCCCAATTGCAAAAAGAAAAACATCTCTTGGCAAAATACTTTCAGTTTGCGAGAGAGAAAAAAAGTACAAAATTTCATAAAATTATCCCGAATCATCTTGATTTCATTTATAATTATCTAGATTTATATCTAGAATTTAGGTGCTTATTTTCAGACAGATGGACGGAAATTTGGTGAATTATAATAAGATTATTTATTTATTACATTATTTACATGTTTATTTGTATTTATACATTATTTACAAAGTAATTAGTACATTATACATTATTTACAAGTGTAGTTTCCAAGGGGGTGGGGAAAAACACTAACACAGATGCAATAAGTCAAATGGCACATTAATGTTGCAGTACTGGAATGATTCCTTCAAGGGACACTTCCTCTCTTATCACCGGTAAGCTATCACCACTGTCACGAAATCCAAGCTGCTACAACGTAATTCACAGTACAACTCCAACGTGGATTCGGTTGGGAAGCCTAGAACAGACTGACAAATTCTTGCCGCCTGGCCTTTTATAGCCACAAGCTTGCCCACATCCTAGTTGGTAGCGCTCCACATCCGGGTCACTGATGTTCCACCTCATCTACAGCTGTCGACACGTTCATTCGGCTTTTGCTTCGCGGACCTTCCACAAAACAGACAGCAGGCCATTTCCTCTGGGAAAGTCCATTCCCACCTCTTCGCCACAATTTATTATTTACATGTTTATTTGTATTTATACATTATTTACAAAGTAATTAGTACATTATACATTATTTACAAGGTTATTATTAAGGTTTTGGAGGTCCAATGTTTTTATTTGGAACAAATTACTGAAATCCCATAGGTTTAATTATTCACTTAATGAATTTTCATCTAACGAGACATTTTGTGCATTAGAATTGTGCAGTGTGTAATAATTTCCTTCTGATGACCACACCCAAATGATTTCAAACTAGCATTCCAAGGAAAATTATGAATCACCGCCACCGATATATATGCTGTGTTGGAGTGATCAATTAAAAAGTTGGGCAGTGATCACTAAAAAAAAGTTTGAATCTCCAAAAAGCAAGCAGGCACAAACTAGTGACCAATTTAGCCTAAACTTACATTGCATATTGAACACCTCTCAAAAAACAAAAAAGAGCATTTTCCCTACTCATTGAGGGGAGTGTGTGTGCAGAATTTAGGTTAGGGCTGGGCGAAGTCCGGATACATAGAGAGATACATATAAATGTATGAACACATGAATAACCTAAACCCAGCAATAGACCAGTGTCGTGGGTAGCAGAGATTAACAATGAGAAAACAAGGTCCAAAGTAGATGGACATTTATTTACCTTTAAGTCTGCATGGTACTTGTCCTGCAAGTCTTCGTATTCTTCCTGTTTTGCATAGAGATCCTTTGTTAAATCATCCACTTCTCTCCGATGTTCTCGCATCATTCGCGTCTCTTCTTGTTGACAGCGCTCTGTTAAGAAATTATATATATATATATATATATATGTATGCTTAATATCAATAAACATGCCAAAGCGGAGATACCCAACAGACCCCATAACAAGCCCTGTTTCCAGTACCGGACATGAGGGACCGGAAATGGGAGCTGGGAAAGGTCTCTTTGTCCATGGGCAATCGCTTTTGTTCCTCACTCATCTTTTTCTAAACACAGCTAAATATGGTTCTAAACACATTTAAAAACAGAAAATAACAAATAGCAAAGACATAATAATACCATACAATTGAAGAATCTAAGCCAAATCATATTGATTACAGTGAGATGGAGACGATGCATTGATCCTTTCAAGACTAATCTATTAAAGTGCTTAACTCTTAAATTCATACAGGTCTGGTTAGTCACTATATAGAAACCATCACGAGACCAACCTCTTTTGGCAACATGCCATATTTGAAAGCACACTCTTCACATAGAGTACTTACCGACAGCTTCAGTGAAAGAATCTTCATAAGATTTGTCTTTCTCGGCCATTTTTTGGTGGATTTCCTTGGCCAAAGTCTTTATTTTGGAATTATGTTCATTCTGTAAGTCCTGGATTTTGATTTCATGTTCTTCCTTCAAGGTCATCATTTCAGATGTGTATTTCTGTTCCATCTCCTCTACGGTCTCCTTTGAGGACAACTTTATCTTCTTCAGTTCTTGACTCATTTTAGCCTTTTCACTCTCAAAGCTTTCAACCTGTGCAACAAAACAACAAGCGATTATATAAATCAATCTTTATTATTATTGGATGAAGTATTGTAACACATTATTTTTATTAAATTTGCCTAGTTTTTACCTTCATCTGTAATTTGAGTTGTTTTTATACAACTTATTAATTCGGGCCACTGTTTCTATGGCAACGAATAACAGCTGCTTTTTACCAATTGACCACGAAGACTTCAAGCTGATTTACACTTATAAACTCACTCCCTACAACCGACTCTCTGTGCTATATTTATGTTGTTTTACATATGAGACTTAGTAGTCTCCCCCTGGAAATGAGGGTGTGAGTTCAATTCTCACCGAAGGTTTACTCATTATTTCCAATTGCACTGTTATTCGTTGCCATAGAAACAGTTACCCGAATTAATAAGTTGTATAAAAACAACTAAAATTAGGATGAAGATAAAAACTAGTCATATCTAATAAAAATAAGTGATATTTTTCTTTTTTCTTTTGCATCTGTTTTTTTTTTTTTAAACCCATTACCCTGTGCAGGGTCATTGGGGAACCACAGATGGTTTCATCATGGGTGTGTCAAGGGCGAGATAGCCTGATGGAGCCCATCCCTCTTCAGGTTTGTTTGGAATCAGAGCTGTACTTCTCCTAGATTGTTTGCTCATCATAGCTAGAGAGCCCAGTAGAGATGGATTCATGCCTTTCTTAAGGACACCAGTACTAAGTGAACACAAACTGTCTCATAAACCTAACATTAACATTTTGTATTGTATGCCTTCTGATGTACATGTTACGGCTGTTTAGGCCATTTTCAACATCCTGGCTGCCCACTTTATTTAAATTTGTATGACTACTTTTTACTTTCATAGTAGCCAAACAGAATCTTTAAAAAAAGAAGGCATTTTGTTTGCTTTGCTCAATATGACAAATCAATTAATTTGCTTTATATACATTGGCTTAGGATAGAAGAAAGAGTTGTGTTTGAAATTTTAATTGCAGTATTCAAATCTCTGCATGCTGTGTCCTTATGTACTCTGTGCTCTTATTAACATCCAATATTTAGATGGTTTGATTTTAAAACTTGTCTTTATGAATAAGACTCATGGGTGCAGGAGTTTCAGCTATATAGCACCCAGATTTTGGAATCAATTATCCTATGATATCCAGAACATACATACAATAGCAAACTTTAAACCAAAAATAAAAACGTTCCTGTTTTGAGACTTTCATAATTATATGAACTCAGTAAATAAATACAGTTCTTATTGTAGCTCCTGCACTGTGTTTTGTAAAAACTTTATTGACAAGTTGCACTTTCTTCTTACTCTTCTTTAATAGGCCTTGTCAATATATCCAATCCAATAAGTCAAAACTGCAGTTCACTTCTGTCCAAATCCACAGTACTCAGTCCACCTGGTCTTCACTCTTTGGGTATGTCAATATCATGATTGGTCAATAACCCAGCACTAAAATGCTATGCAAATCACTCCCAGTGCCATCTACCTTGATTTGCTCCAAACAGCAAATCATCAAGGAGGACACAACTCATATTAGCACATAATTTAGTTAACAGGACTTTTTACTGCAATTGATTGCATATGTTTTCAAGTGCTTTTGTCCAGTGGGGACTTAAGTATTGAGGTTCCGGAGAAAGGGCGCTTTCTATAAATGCATTTATTATTATTACATACATTTTATGAGAGGAAGTGTGGGTGGCCTAATAGTTACCGGCACAAAGAATGGAATTGGCAAGCTGAGTTCAAACTCTGGCTGTGGCAGTTTGTATTCACTTTGAACTAATGCCCTTGTGAAAGGCATGAATCCATCTCTTCTTCCCTCTGCTATGGGCAAATACCAGGGCAGACAACCTTGATTGCAAACCAGAGAGTGGACCCCCTTACGGTCGCAATGCGTTGTGAAGTGCAGAGCAACCTGGTTATCCACTGCATCCCGGTCTGTCTCCAGCCATCTTGATTATGTCTTGCCGCTAGACCCAGAAAGGTAGAGATTCTTTTCAGGCAATCAAACCTCTTTCTTCTTATCATTGATGTTGTCAACACAATGTTCCGGCCAATCCATTCTCCAGCCCTCGTCAGGTGTACAATTCCAGAAATGAGGCGAACCTTTTTTCTCCAGGCAACGGTTTGCATCTTTTATTGAATTATACACCTGACAAGGGTTGAAGAATGGATCGGCTGAAACGTTGTGTTGACACCATCAAGGATGGGGAAGAAGAGATACAATTGTCCAAACAAAAGTTGGTACGTTAATGACTATTCTCAAAGTTATAGACAATACAAAAGGATAGACAAACAAAGGCACACAGTTTTCTAAGAGAGGTCATATGTGCAGCTACAAGAAAATACAGAGAGATGTCTAGATAAGTACATTAATATAGTTGATAAAACAAATGAAGACCACTCTGGAAAAACGATCAAACTCACGTTTTTATCATTTTGAGTAATTTGGATTTTAAACTTCAAAATCTAATAGTTTTTTTAGTGGATGGGTAAACTTAAAAGCTAAATAACCGTTGAGTCTGATCGTTTTTACAGTTGTATTGTAAATAACCATACTGTTTAGCTGTAGTCAAACCTAGTAGGGGCAGTAACTCAAAAAATGCAAAAATGGAGTTTGATCGTTTTTTCCATTGTGGTCTTCAAATCTTATTCTAGATAAAAGTTATGAAGATGCTTTATTGCATAAACAAAGACACAATGCATCCGAGTTAGTTGGTTGGGCAGGCAAATAATATTAATCCATTGTACTTGAAGAGTGACATAAAGCATTAATTAAGGTGAATAATCAGGTTTTTACAGTGTAGACTTGGGTAGTGAAACCTCAACACATATATTTACACCCAGGCCAGAGCTAGGGGAAGAATTAAAATTTGCACCTCCAGTTGTATTCTAACAACTATTTTTTCTAGTTTGGAGTGCGCCCCTAGGCCTAATAGATGCACTGGCCCTGACCAAGACCGTATTTAAACCTTATTAACACCAGAAAGTCTTGAGTACAGTGGATTAATTGATAAAATTGGAACATTAGACTAATTGCAAGCAATGCTACATTGCAAGGCATGCTGGGAAACAGAATGAAGCTCAAAAATATTTCATGAATCTAAAATTAATAGAAAAGTCAACGTGTAAATATATCAGACCTGAAAAAATAATAGAAACAAAATCAATTTTAGCCTCTAAGACCAGACAATATGCATCTTATACATTTACTTGCAGTTATCTTATCCACCCGTCCCTTTTTGGAAAGCTTTGTGGGCTTAAAACAGGAATTTCAGACTCATTCAAACACAGATTAGAATAGCTTCTGGGATAACTGAGTTCGGTATTTCTGAGATGAGGTGTTAGTATTACTGATACTATTGTTCGGACTGAGATCCTCATCTTGGTTGTCATTTCCACAACGTTTCGGCCGATGTATCCTCCGGCCTTCTTCAGGTGTCAAGTTTTGTCGGTAACTTACCGGAACTATTGAACTGAACCCTTTATTTGATCCACGGGGGTATACTGTCCTCATTCCACTATCCATGTCCTAGAAATTATTTTGTGGTTAATTTTGGTGCTCCTGCCTGGGATTGAACCCACAACCTACAGATGACTCAACAGTCAGACGCTTTTTAACCAACGCTTTAGTTATCAAGTTATTTAGACAACCAAGATGAGGATCTCAGTCCGAACAATAGTATCAGCTTCTGGGATCATTACTACTCTTCTAGTCCCTGTAGTGTCCGCTCGGGTAGTGTAATGGTTAGCACATCTGCCTCACACGCAGAAGGTTCGATTCCTGGTACGAGTGTGGAAAACTCTTCATTTCCCTGTGCACTCAGCAGCTAATTGAGTACACTCTATGCTGTGTGATTAGGGTGGAGGTATCCCTTCAATGGACTTACATCCTGCCAAGGGGGTGGTCATGAAAACTTGTAGGAATAAAGTCCTGGTCTCAACCAGACTTGAAACTTGCAAGGATCACTAAGCTGATGCATGCAACAGAAACTGGTTCTTCGTCATCGGGTGTATACTCCATTGGGAGTTGTCTCTTAAGAGACAGGACACTTTACCTTTTTAGTCTCTCTACAAAATAATCTCATTTCTTAGTGGAAGATACAGTAAAGATATGATTTAATCTATATTCTTTGGACTTCAATAGATCTTATTAGAGTCAGCTGAGATATTATGGACATAGCTTCCTTTGTGACAATTGTTTCATTAAATGATCTGAGAGTTATAGCCCATACAGAGCCGGGGCCCCAGATGGTCCAGTTGGCATGGGCCTACAATATTGAAGGGGCCTACACCTCTCGGTAGAGGCAAATACTATTGTATTTATTGCTTCTGTTTATCACAGTACTGTACTCTATTCTTATATACATTTTAAATAAAATTGCTTGACATTTTTTATAAATTGTTCTAGTTGTTTTACTCTGTTCTGTTACTTGTAAGTACATCATGTACATTGCATGTACATGTATATACCCACATATCCTAAACTTTCTTTTCTTTTAATCAATTATTCATTGCATTTGGGAAAACGGGTGAATGAATGAAAACTACTGTGTAACCGAATAATAATACAGTCATACGTCGACTTACGCCTGACTGACAAATGTTCGATCAGAGATCAGAGCTTAAACCTATTAACTGCGGATGACAGGATTTTCAGTCATAGCAGTTATATAAGTCAATGTGAACGAGGAAAATTTTCCGTCATGTTATTGTTAGCTTGCTAAAGAGAACGGAGTGTATATGTCAGGTTTGTTTCATGTTCTCCCGACAGGGAAGGCAAGAAGGTGAAGGTAAAACACCATGCCGCGTATTTAGCATGAAAAATAGTTCTTCAGACGATTAAACTCCATGTTGTTTATGTTGTTAGCACAACATTTCGGACAATCCATTTTTCGGCCTTCCTCAGGTGTAATATCCGAATGTGATAGAGTAAACAGAAGTTTTTAATTTCAAAGGAGGTAACCCTTATAACGTAGGATTCGGATGTTTCTTTGTCCATGTCTTGTCTGGTTTGGTCCTGTTGAGCAGCAGAAGCCACATCGGGTTAAACTCCGAATCCTACATTCAGTTGTCCGAAGAACTATTTGAACTTTAATCGTCTTTGTTTATGTTTTTTAATGAGTTTGCTGTCACATTCTCTTCACTTATTCCTTCATGGTGCACCCAGTGAGAAGACACTTCTAAAGCCTAGATCAGTGCATCTTAAACTGGTGAATGATTCAACCAAGAATGAATGAATTTATTACGTAGGATTCGCAAGAATAAAGAATCACCCGAATCCTACATTATAAGGGTTGCCTCCTTTGAAATTAAAAACTTCTATTTACCTCATCACATCGGGTATTACACCTGGAAAAGGCCGAAGAATGGATCGTCCGAAACGTGTTAACACAAACAACAAGAAGGAGTTCTATCGTCCAAAAAATTATTTGAATGTTAAAGACCCTTCTCAAAATTATAGAAAATAATTTAATGAGCAGTTTGAAATGGGGCCTACAATTCCTATCTGGCCTGGGCCTATCACCAGCTTTGCACGGGCTGGTAGACTTACAACAGATAAAAATGACTTTCCATTTTCAAATTAAAATCGAGTTAATCTTGACATCAAACAAGGTTTCATTGCAATGTTTCAAAGCCAAAGGCAGATGTGTAGACTTTAGGCATCTACTTAGTTTTGCTAATAACACCTACATGATGTAGACATACCTAAAGATTCATAACACTAAACAACATATTTTTACTTTTTTGTTTGTGGGTAATAAGTGTTATTTTCTAATTGAATATGTCTAAAAACTATATTGTCAATTATTCCCTTCAAAATTTGCTTTTGCAACCGGGACAGTGATAATTTTAAATCTATTTATTTTCAATTGGACATGGCCAAATTTGCACAATTTTTAATCACAAAGTAAGAAAAAAAATTGAATATGAATATCACTATCCTGGTTACAAAAGCAAATTTTGAAGGGAATAATAACCATTTTCTCTATTTTTTTACACATAAGCAATTAGAAGCTAATATCCACTACCCAGGAACAAAATTGTGTTGCTCAGTGTAATTTCTCTTGACGAAAGCATAAGAGGCCCACAACATGTTACCTGTATTTTATGCCTTTCATCCTTTTGACTAGCATCAACTTCCAGATTTAGGAGCTCCTGTTTGAGATTTTCATTCTCAGTTTTCATCTCATTGAATGTTCGGCGTAATTGCGACTCGGAAGACCTTATATCTTCGGACTTTAAGATTTTCTCCTGCATGATTTTTTCTCGACCACGCATTTTTTCTAAATGTTCCACCTGAAAAAAAAAAAAAAAAAAAAAAATTAAAAAAAGTTTTATTAAACAATTCTATCTAACCATCTAAACAAAAACTTCAAATTGTTATCATATCATAATAAAAGAGAAATTATGAATCACTGCAACACATACTGTATTGGGGGTGATCAATTAAAAAGATGGGCTGTGATCACTAAAAAATGTCTGATTTTCAAAAAACAAGCGGGCACAAACCAGTGACCAATTTAGCACAAGTTTTTTTTCCAATTAAATTCACAAAAGAGTTCCATTTTTAAAAAATTCTATTCAGAGTTCCATTGTGTTCAGGAGCGGTCTCAAGTGGTTCATGAATTTAAGAGTCAAACATTGTAATTTTATGAATATTTCATTTTTGTTTTGATTTGTTTGAAAATAATAGGTAAATACAAAAATAGAAAAGAAATGTTATGCACTGGGCCCCATTAATGTTGAATTTGGCGCGGACACTGAGGTGTCATTTTCTCAGAGTATCTTTCTTAGCAGGGCAAAAAAGAAAACGTTCCTACAACAGGATTTGTCCAGAGATAATCTGAGTTTTAGTTCAGAGACTTAGCCAACACAGGGATCGGAATAGCGTTGAATTTGGAAATCAAGCCAATCTGGAGGCCAGCCTCAAAGAGGCTAATATTGAACCTCTGCTTCCAGACTCACTCGATTTCCAAATTCAACGCTATTCAACAATGCCTGTGTTGGCTAAGTATCTGAGATAAAACTCGGATTATCTCCCCTTCTGGCCAAATCTGGCAATCCTGTTGTAGGGATCTTTTCTATTTTGCCCTACTACACTAAGAAAGATACTCTGAGAAAATGACACCTCAGTCTCTGAGATAAAGCTTGGATTATTTCCCCATCTGGCCAAATCTGACAACCCTGCCCTACGAAGATGGAAAAGAAGATTAGTAGAATCGAACCCAAACTTACCTTCCACTGATTGAATTCTTCTTCAACTGTACGTTTTTCCGTCTTCACCTTTTCCAGTTCTTCTGTCAATCGCTGCATTTCTTCATTGGTATCTTTCTGTTTCTTGTTCATTCCCTGCTGGTTCTCATCGATCTGCTTCTTCATTTGGGAAATATACACTTCTGCCTTCTTTTTGTAATCAGCGATTTTAGCGTTCGATTCGCTTTCCACTTTGTCAATCTGTGCCTTGTGGTCAGCAACCAATGATGCCATCTGCTGCTCCATCTCTGAACGTAGTGCATCCCTTTCGGAACATGCTATTTCCAGCTTCTTGGAAATCTCTTCAATTTCAACATGTTTTACTTTCACTTGCTCGGAAGCATCATTTGTGGAAGACTGTAAGAGTTCAAATTGTTTTCGGCTTTCTTCATGGGTCTCCGTTACCAACTGTAATTCTTTGTTCAGCGATTCGACCTGCTGCTTGTCTTGTTCGATCTCCTCCAGGTACTTGGTACACAACATAGTCTTTGCATCGAGCTGGGTCCTCAGGTTTTCTTCAGCGTTTCTCAAGGAGGCCAGCTCCTCTGACGTTGTCTTCAACTCAGCCGTCACTTTCTGGTGTTCTTGTTCTTTCTCCGCAGAACTGGCCGTCAGCGATTCCACACTCTTCTCTAGCTCTTCACACAAATTGCTCATTTCCACATATTCTTTCTCTTTCTTTTTTAATTCGCCCAAATCCTTCAAGACAGCCTCTTTCTCGACCTGTAAAGAATCACATTTCATATGCAAATCATCCAATTCTTTTAACCTCTCCTCCTTTGCTGCCAACTGCTGAACGAGCTGGTCCAATTTTTCTTTACTCTCTGCCTGATGGGCTTCGTGCTGAACAGAGAATTTCTGCTGAATTTCTTCAATTTTGGCATTTACCGATTCCTCTTTTCCATGCAATTCTTGAACATGTTGTACAGATTCTTCATCACGCATGACGATATGCATCTGGAGGTCTTTGATTTGGCTCTCGTAGTTCTGAATGCAATCACTTAATTTTTCTTCAGCAGCCGCCAACTTTTCTTGGAGCGTACTCAGTTTCTCTTGAAGCTCTTTGTCGTTCAAGACGAGGCTCTGCGTTCGATTCTTGAGATTTTCAATCTCACTAACATAATCGGAAGTACGTTCTTGCAAAGTTTTATCAAAGTCGTTTGTAAGACTCTCCTTTTCAGCCTGAAGCGCCGCAACATGTTCAGAGTTTTCCGTGTTCTTTGCAACTTCCTGTTCGAGTTGAGCCTGCAAGGATCCAATCTGATCCTCCCTCTCCGACAAGGCAGCAACGTGAGCCTCTTTTAGTTCACTCATCTCCATAGTAACAGAAGCAAACTGTTGTTGCAAATCGGAGCCATTTTTGCAACTCTCTTGCAGCTCCTGGTTATCATTCTTCAATTGTGTAATCTGTTCTTTGGCTTTTGACATCTTTTGCTGCCATTTCTCACTGCATTTTTTCAAGCGCTCTTCCATTGCACTATTTACTCTTTCAGTCTCTGCTTTATAGTCTTCCTCCACCTTTTGGAATTTCACCTGCATTTCTTCCAGCTCTTTCCTCAGAGACGTACTCGTATCTTCTGCCTTGGATATTCTCTGCGTCATCTCTTCCTGAATCTGCTCTTTGGCTGCATCCACTGTATCTTTTTCCGTAGTTGCATCGTTCAACTTTTTCTGCAATTCACTTACGCTCGATTGCAGTTGTAGCTTCTCTGAATCAACCACATCTCTTGCTGCCATTGCTTCGTTCATAATTTGTTTCAATTCAGTCACAGTTTTTTGCAATTTCTGTTTTTCGTCTAAATGCACGTTTTGTGCACTTGTTGCGTCATTCAACTTTTGCTGCATTTCACCAATACTTGCTTGGAACTTTTGCAAATGTGAATCTGTAAGTTTCTGCTGCTCCAATTCCAAATTCTTTTTGTTCTCAGCCACAATTTCCTGCAATTTGTCATTCCAGCTAGAGTTCAGTTTTTCTATCTGTCCCTCATTTTCTTCGGTCAGTTTCTTGTTTTCCTCCTTCAATTCCAAAATCTTTGTTTTAGCCTCCGACCGAAGTTGTTGGAACTTCTGCTGCAATTCCTGCAACACTTTGGATTTCTCTTCGAAGGCAGAAGATTTTAGTTTTATTTCCTCTTGGAGTTGTGATAGAACGTTTTCCAGCTGCATTTTGTAGGATTCTAGTGAGGACTTCTCTTGAGATATCTGCATATAGTTTTCCTCTTTCTCTTTCAAGAGCCCAGCTTTTGCGGCAAAATCTTCTTGCAGCCTGGAGAGCTGATCATGAACTTCAGTCTTCTCCTTTTGCAAGGTCTCCTCCAACATCTGACTCGTGAGCACTCGATTATTTAGCTCTTCATTCGATTTGAGGAGACTTTGCAACGTCTCTTCCATGTCACTCTGCTTACCTTCCTTGGAATCCAAGACAGACTGCATTTGGCCCTTGGACTCTTCAGCTGTTTGAAGGCTGATCTTTAGATCGCCTATTTGGGACTCTAATTCTTGGATCTTTGCTTTTTTCTCGGCATCCCCTTGCTTGGAGTTAGAAATCATGTCAGACAAAATCTTCTCGTTCTGCTGCTGGATCTCCTGAATTTTCTGCGTAAACTGATTATTAACTGTGGCCCGTTCCTTCTGCAAAAGCTCTTCAAAAGATAACTTCTCAAGCTGCACTTTAGAAACAAACTCTTGCCGTTCCAGCTGCCACTCGTCAGTTTTCATCCGTAATGATTCTGTCAATTCTTGTACTCGTTGCTCGAGTTGTGCCTTTGCCTCACTCACCTGCTTTGTGTTGCTTCCGACCTCATTAAACTGATTTTTCAAATTTCTCACCATCTCCTCGTACTGAATTTTCCCGTTATCCATCTCAGTCTGCAGCTTGGTGTAGCTATCTTTCTCAACCTGCAGGGTCCGCTGGAGATCGGCCAGCCGCGTCTCAAACTCTTGCGTGCGTGTCTCGAACTGTTTTTGCATGTCGGCCATCTTGTCCTTATACTCACGTACTGTCTGGTTAGCAAGCTCCAGTTGGCATCCTTTCTCGGCCAACAGCTGCTCGTAACTCGACCGAACCCCCTCCAGCTGACCTTTGTAGTATTCTTCGATTTCAGCATGAGAACCCGACACATCTTCCTGGTGTGAATTTCTTAACTGTTCAATTTCCTCTGTGTGTTTCTGTATAAGGCTTTCTATTTTTTCTTGAGATTTAGCTTCTTGGTCTTGTAGCCGAGTTTCGAGTTCCGATCGCTGCCGTTCTGTCAGTTCCGCAACAAGTGCCTCGTTACCCAGCCGAGTATTCTCCATATACTCTGCATGCTCAACTTCTACCTTGGTTTTCTCACTGTCTAACTGTTCGATTCGATGTTGCATTTCTATTCTCTCCTGAGGCAAATGAAGAACAATATTTCAAAGAATTAGTACATAGATAAGTAACTTAAAGCATCACACAAAATAGCACTGCAGAGAAATCGGTTAAAAGAAGAAAAATAATCCAATGTCCAATTACAAAAATCGGTCAAGATTTGGTTTAGGTTACATCACCATTCGGCAGTTTTGTATGACGGATGGAAAGTAAGGGTCCAATTTAGCATTATACAGGTATACCTTATTGTGGTTAATTCGTTCCAAAGTTGTCAGTACTGTTCAAAAGCACACTCTTGACAGTCTTATTATAATTTAATGTGTTCTTTTTTCAGCTTATACTTAGTTACATTAATTTGTACAGCAATACCTTAACCGTAATACATCAAAACCCACACTAATCAAATTTACGGTATTACTGTAGTTGTATTGTAAATCAAAACACAAAAATCGATCAAGATTCGGTTTAGGTTACATCGCCATTCAGCAGTTTTGTATGATGGATGGAAAGTAAGGGTCCAATTTAGCATTATACAGGTATACCTTGATTAGTATGGTTAATTCGTTCTTGTGTCAGTACTGTTCAAAACCGCACTCTACAAGGACTTATTATAATTTAATGTGTTTTATCTTCAGCTTATACTTAGTTACAATAATTTGTATAGCAATACCTTAATTGTATTATATCAAAATCTGCACTAATCAAATTTACACTATTCAAGGTATTCCTGTAGTTGAATTTTAAATAGAAACCCCAACCAACCTTTAAAAATAAAATTTTCTCAAAACCGACAAATTTCTGGACGGTTTTAAGCTCTAATGGATTGAAAGCATATAAAAACATTTGCAGAGATGCAACCTGAACTGAATCTTAAGCCAAAAATCATTAAAAATCATTTGAAACATTCATAGGTTTATATAATAATCTTCAACAAGTTATTTAATCTTGATCACAAAACAATTTGATATTATAAAAAACAGAAGTTATTCTGAAAAATAGGCTTGAAGATAATCAAAATTTGGCAAAGTAAGACGACTTAACTGTCAAAAATGGATTGCATCACGAAGACTGATTTGACCGATCACCACTATAGAAGCTAACATTTTTTTTGCTGGCACAGCAATGACTGTTTGAGTTTTAGTAAAAAACAATTATTTTATTTTATTCTTTTATTAAATCAAGTATTGTAAACCATTTTTATTAATTTTTAACTACTATTTACCTTCATCTTAACTTTGTTTTGTTTTTAATTATAATTCCACTTGGTTTTAGTAAAAAAGCTATTATTATTCGTTTATTGTAAAACATTTTAGACATTGTGATTTTTTTAAAAACTACTAAAAATAGCAGTCAAAAATTTTTAAAATGGTTTTCAATACTTGATTTAATAAAAATAAATAATCATTTTTTACTAAAACTCAAACAGTCATTGCCGCGCCAGCTTAGTATGAAAGTTAAAAAAAATGTTAGCTTCTTTAGCGGTCAAATCAGTCCTCATGATGCAATACATTTTTGACAGTTAAGTCATCAGACTTTGCCCAAAATGTGATTAACAAACAAGATGAAGTATCTCACTTTTTATTAATTTTGACTCCTTATTTACCTTCATCTTTAGTTGTATTTATATAATATATGTATATATTATGTATTAAATAAATAAGTAGTCAAAATCAACAAAAAAAAAATAATAATTCTTTTTTAAAATGAAGTATATTTTGATGTTGTTTCAATCCTTAATATAAATGAGGAGAAAACAACTAAATGAAGTAATATATTTTCCAACATAATCTCTTTCATTGTCAATGCACTTAATTCAGTGATGAATATTAATCAAAATTTAATTTTGTTAGACAGGATGTTTTAATCATTGTATGTCGTTTAATCAGACTATTTTCCTCATCTCTGTTGTTTATTTTTCGCAATATTTCAGCTTTGTACTCTCTGTGTACACCAACCTTTATGGAATGAGGTCAAAACAACAGGCAGAGAAAAGCATTGCTGATTAAGACAGCTGAAGGAATCTGTCCACATACTATACTCGGATGATTCAATCAGCAGACCGAGTATAGACATTAATAGCTTGTGAGAACCATTGATTAGAAAGGGATTCTGTGGGCGTGGCCCAAGAGAAACAAGCTTGTGCAGAGGTCATGGGGAGGTCACCAGGCCAGCACAGAGGTCAAAGGGAAACAATTCCCCAAAACACAGAGGTGCAGAGATCAAGGGAGATAATCCCCAAAACACAAATCCGGATGTGATGTGTACATGAGGAGATATGTATGCTCCCCTGCAAATAGTTTTGTCATTCCAGAACAAAACAGACATCTGATAAAAGCTGGAGGGTAGACGGCTGGAACGTGAAAAATAAACAAAAATGAAGAAAAAAGTCCGACCAAACCACATACAAGAAGTCAGGTATTTCAAAAAAAGTCAAGGATTTTAGGAAGTGAAGAATTTTAAAACATATTTTCAGTAGTGTTATGCAAGATTTTATCAAGGTTGCCAAATGTCTTTTGCTGCACAAGACCAAATTTGTATGGTCTTGGAATCAAATTAAGTAGCTTCAATACCAAAATAATTAAATAACTTACAATCCATCACCAGACTAAGCTTGCAGGAAAAAAGATACAGTAATCCCTTGATATATACGGTTGATAAATCCTCAATGTACACCGCATATATCAAAACCACATTATTCAAAGTTAAGAATCAATGGAAATAATTATAATGAATCCTGGAAAATAAAAAAACAAGTTAGACTAATGAATATTATTACATTCCTCAATTGTCTCCCTTAGTTAAACCATACTCAATTGCCTCCCTTAGTTGATCATTAATGTAATAAATTATAAAAATAATCCAAAATATCTACGGATATAAACAAGCCCTGCTGCTCATTGTTGTAATTTTTTATGTACTATTTCAAGTTGAATAAAGCCATTATTTATTGTAAATAATTCGTTCCACCGTTTTCAAACTTTTTTGAACTACACTAATCAAATTTTATACTGTAAATATCAAGGGATGGTCACAATAAATTTTTGTGCACTAACCAAAACCAAATTAATCAAGACTGCACATATCAAGGGATTACTGTATATTTTCTTATCTGTTGTTCATGTACATTTATGTTGTATCGAATCATCCGTGTGTAAGGGATCTTTTGTCAATTGTCCTTCAGTACCAGATCTTTATTTTCAGAACCAAATAGCTTTGTTCAGGTCTGGTTCATCTTACCGAAAATCATCTTGCCGAAGTCAGTTTTACCGAATGTTGATTGGTCACTATTTTTTAAACTATTGTTTATTATTTACCTAAAATACAATATATGTTATAAGTACTAAATCTTATCGTAAATAAATACCAGATTTACAATAGATGCTTTTTTCATAAATTGTAAACAGTAACATACGCACATCGCAGTAATTTTAGAAAAAAAAACAGTTAACCAGTGTTTATGGTAAATAGTACACTCTGAAAAAAGTGACCAACATTTGGTAAGATGAACCAGACCCATCTTAGTGATGTATCGGAATATCAATCTGGTTGGATATTCGGTGCCGGATTCACAAAAGATTATCACTGCCACCAATTTCAAATTTTAACCACCCAATATTTTTTTAGCAGATGTGGATTTTAATTTTTTACTTTGGAATCCGACGGAATTGGATATTCGATTTTTTGTGAATTGTGTTTTTGGTAAATATTAAACTCTGAAAAAAAGTGACCAATCAACGTTATGTAAAACTGACTTTGGCAAGATGATTTTCGGTAAGATGAATGCCACCCCTTTGTTCGGTACCAAATTTGCTCAATTCTGGTCTTGAAAAGTACCAAATGGCAACCCTGGATTTTATACATTGTAATTGGAGTCAGGGAAGGAAAGCATAACAAAATACCAAAAAGACTTAAAGAGGACTAAATGTACAAATTGAATTATTTCTCGGAATCATGAAAACAAACATTAAGTGTAATGGTTAAAATAAATAAATCAGCAAGAAACTTAAATATTATATAATAAAGCATACACAAACAGATATAATAGACAAGCAAAGCCACTATATATAATTATACGCAGACAGGTGACATACAAAAACACAAGAACATCTGCTATTATAGAAAAATAATAGGGAATATGTTTAAACATTTTTTCAAATAAAATGAAAATGCCAAGCAATGAGAACAAGTGAAGCCTCATCACATCAGACAATATTGTTGAATAATAAAAGCATAAGAGCATAAATATTGGCATAACAACAAAAGGTACATTGAATAAAAAATCTTTTAAGACAATCATAATCACAATATCACAAAAGCTTTTAACAAAGACATTACAGAAAATAAAAATAATATGTATAATTTGGAAGGTTTATAGTTAATCAGAATCACAGTAGAAAATGTTTGTTTGTTTGTTTTGTTTAACGGCACCCTTAGTGGGTCATTTAGTGACGGATTCAGTAGGGGTAGGGTGGATCCCATGTCCCCATAACTAGAGATTTGAGGGGGTAGAATCCCAAATGCCTGTCACTGAGACAAATGCCACGAGGACCGGGATAAAGGGGGGGATGGAAGGGGTGGAGATCCCAAAAGCTTCTCAGGACGAATCCTGAGCATGCTAATGGTGATCGCCTCCCGACCAGCTGGCCAAGATATCCTGTGCAACTTCTCCCAGGACGATACCCGAGCATGCCACAAGGACCGCTCATTTTTTGCTGCGCCAGACACTTTCGCATATGGGCACTTGAATCATTCCTTAGCAGGATATAAGTGGCCGATTATGAGGAGTGAAAACAGTTCGCTTTTGACTTGCCACCTGAATCCATGTTCGAATCATGTTTGGGATTTATATTGTGAATGATGTCATAGCAGCTCGAAGATCGTGATAGCTTACTGGTGTTCAGCGAGAAAGTGCCCATTCAAGGAATCGTTCCAGTGTTGCTGCTGTTGGACTCATTGCATCGAAACTGTGTCCGTGTTTTCCCCCT
>VCCN01005667.1:5379272-5395132 GCA_006491835.1 Architeuthis dux | reverse complement strand
ATTTTTGAATTCCTCATGTCTGAAAACCATGATTTAACCTTTGTGTGTGTATTGAACTTGTGCGTATGACCTCTACGACGACGCTCTCTGGGCGTGGACAAGGTCATTCCGAAGTGAGAATTTTGAAAGAAAGAAAAAAGGGAAGAAGGAAGGGGACAGAAAGAAAGAATGATGGAAGAAAGAAAGATATAAAGAAAGAAAGAAAGTCCACTCCACTCTGCCCAGCCCCATTTCTTCTTGTGACGTATTAAAACGAGAGAAAGATAACTGAATGAAAAGAAGCAGAGGGAGGGATTTTGCGTGCGGTAAAGAAGACGAATAAGGTCGGTCGACATAATTATGTCTGTCTCCCACAAGGCCTCGGCTTCTCCGACAAGTGGCTGATGTAATAATATATAATATATATAGTTCTTTCATCATGTTTATGCTTCTAGAAATTTCTCACCATATATTTTTAAATTTCAGCTTAGTTTTCAATTTCCACGAAGATTACGAATTATAGAAATAATTTATTTCTTAATTTTGCATTTTTAAATGCATTTTATGTACATTGTGAATATTAAACTCAAAGCTATTCTTTAGATTGTGTCATATTGAGAAGAGGATTTTGCTATTTACTTTGTACAAGGTCAAATGGGGGTTGGAATATTGTGAGCCACCAATCCTCCAGCTGAAGAGAAAGTTTGCATACCTAGAAAATCTGCATTCAAAGTCCTGGCTTTTTTTAGCTGGGCTTGAACAACGACCACTGGCGGAAGTAACGCCAACGCCACTATCTCTGAATTCCAATGTCAAGCCTCTTTGGGGCCGTTCCAATGTCTCCACTAATGTTTGGATACAATTGCCACCTTCATATTACGCAATTCTTAGATGCGCTAGTATCTCCAGCACCGATTGCCGTCACTGACTGACATATTTTTAATTTTTTTAATTTAGATGTTTTTATATCCAAATCTAGATGTTTTTGGTTGCGTCTAGATATCATGTCTCATAGAATTTTACTTTTTCTGTTCTCAAGGTCATCATCTGGTGTATGCCTATATTATTTGTCTGTAAGGATCACCGTAATAATAACAATACAAAAAAGTGGGAAAAGAGTAAAGAAAAAAAACAAATGACAGGGGTGTAGCTGGGGGATGGGATTGGGGGCGATTTTAAATCGTCCCCCGGGCCCCCAAAAGCTTTATGAAGAGTAGTTCACCTACTGCATTTCTACTAACGTTATACAGAACCGGGAGGTCGGGGGCGGGGGGCTTCAGGCCCCCTAATAATTTGCTAATATGTGTTCCTTATTTTTTTCGAAAGATGCTACAAAAAGCTAGCTTTAACATTACAGAAAGAGTAAATAAACCAATTATCCCCTTCAATTATTTTTTGCTAGTCCATAGGTGTATAATAGATCTATCCCGAGTCTGTGGATGACTTGAAAAATACATTGATTTCTGACAGATTGTGAAGCTCTATTTTCAAAGATTCCCCAAGCAGCCTTTTGTTCATAATTATCTTTATCAATTAGATATCTGAATATCATCATATATCCATCAATTAAATAGTGCACTTTTTACAATAGGGGTGTTTTCCAGCGATCTAAAGGATGTGGTCTAAAAAAAGATTTTCCGCTTTGCTCGCAGCACCCCCAATATGAATTTCGTTCCGACAGCCCTGTTATACAATAACAAATCTCACTAAATGTTGGAGCCAAGCCACCACCACCAGGACTGTCAAAACTCTAGCTACGTCACTGCCTTTCCTAGACTTTTGAATGGTCTGCATACTCAACAAGTTCTAATACTTTTATGGATCTCGGGGCTCCGCTGCTCCCAGGTTGGGAATATCTGTACTAAATGTGAGGGGGCTCAAGGAGCTAAGCTCCCCGCGCCGCCAAATCTCCAGCTACGCCCCTTGTCAACTGAAATATCAGGTAGACAAAATGAGGGTGTATGTATATCGATTCTAAATAGCCAAAAACCACTCAAAAGACACTAAGAAATGTCAAATATAGCCAGAGAATGGCCCAAAAATGCCTAAGTTAGCGCTTTTTGCATTGCGAAAACAAGAAACGCGCTGAATCTAGCTCGAAACGCGTTGAATCTAGCGCGAAACGCGCTAAATCGGCAACACTGATTCTACTGACAGATTTTCCCGCCATTTTCAGAGACAAGTCTGGACATGTCTCTCTGTTGTCCTCCTTGGTGGCTGACGGCAGACGATTGTCAAGGAAATTTTTTACGGGTCAACATTTCGGTCGTCTCACTAATTATCACAGTTTATCTATTTATCTTTTGGCGACTGAATTCAACGCTTTAGATTTAATTTGTCACATACTGCGTTGATCTTATCTTATGCATTTAGCGTATCTAAAGCCATTGATGATCCGTAGCTCCGTTTTTAGTCGTGTTTATTGTATAAACCAGGAGTCGGCAACCTTTTTGACTCTGCGGGTCATATCGTGAATAAATGAGTGGATGGCTTGAAATAAGGGAAATGTTCATTTAAAGAAATCTAGTTATCAATCTTTATTATTATTGGATGAAGTATTGTAACACACCACTTTTTATTAAATTTGAATAGTTTTTACCTTCATCCTAATTTTAGTTGTTTTTTAATACAACTTATTAGGATGAAGGTAAAAACAATTCAAATTTAATAAAAAGTGGTGTGTTACAATGTTTCATCCAATAATAAAGATTGGTTTATAAAAAAAACTACTAGGTGGTTCGAATTAATAAGTTGTTTTTTAGTTGTTTTGGGGGTTGTTTTTATACAACTTATTAATTCGGACCACCTAGTACTCTTTTTTATAAACCAATCTTTATTATTATTGGATGAAGTATTGTAATACACTATTTTCATTAAATTTTGACTAGTTTTTACCTTCATCCTAATTTTAGTTGTTTTTATACAACTTATTAATTCGGTCCACCTAGTAGTCTTTTTTATAAACCAATCTTTATTATTATTGGATGAAGTATTGTAACACACCACTTTTTATTAAATTAGTCTAGTTTTTACCATCTTAATAAAAAGTGGTGTGTTACAATACTTCATCCAATAATAATAAAGATTGGTTTATAAAAAAGACTACTAGGTGGTCCGAATTAATAAGTTGTATAAAAACAACTAAAATTAGGATGAAGGTAAAAACTAGTCAAATTTAATAAAAAGTTAAAATCTAGTTATATTTTGCCTCAAATCAATGAATTTAACCAAGGATGCCAATTAATAATCAAATAACTCAATTTAAAAGCAATTAATTTTAATCAAGGCATCTTTTAATCTATTGAGAAGACAGAACGAATCTTTCAAACATAAAAAGTAGGCATAGTATCCTAATATTTGTTTGTGGGCCGGTCAAAATCCCTTCGTGTGCCCGTGGGTTGCTTTACCCTTCGCACACACACACGGCCTTTCCTTTTCACATATTAACCCATCAACTGCGAATGACTGAACTTTCACTCATTGCAGTAATAGTAATAACTATTGAACACGGAGCTTTGGTGTAGATCAGTGGTTCCCAACCGGGGGGGGGATAGTCCAAAGGGGGGAATTTGTTCCGCTCAGATGGTGTAATGATTAGCACGTCTGCCTCACACACAGAAGGTCCTGGGTTCGATTCCCGGTATGAGAGAAGAATGTGGAAAACTCTTCATTAGGACAAATTTCCCTGTGCACTCAGCAGCTAATTGAGTACACTCTAAGATTAAGGTGGAGGTATCCCTTTGGTGGACTTGCATCCTGCCAAGGGGGTGGTCATAAAAAACTTGTGAGCTTAAAGTCCTGGTCTCGACCAGACATGAGACTTGCAAGGATCACTAATCTGACACATGCAACAGAAAATCGGGTCTTCGTCACCGATCTCCACGCGCCCTGCTGCGCATGACAAATAATAATAACCGGTGAATTTAAGGTTCTTGGGTAAAAAATAAAAAGGCCAGTCTAGAGATATGGTTTTCTGCACTTCTATCTATCAAGTCGAAGGCTTGAAATAAGCTCCAAGTTGAGAATGATTTAAGATGTGCTCTCTCACTAATAGACCCACAAATCGAAGAACTAGTTGCAAAAAACAAGAACAGAGAACACATTGATGTGTATATCAGTTACAATAGCAGAATTCTTATTACTTTTTGTAATAAATTTGAATTTCAAACGATGTGTTCCTGATTATTTTCGTTTGCTTTCTTTGAGTAACAAATACCCAGCAGCAACTGTACAATTATAAAATTAAACAAATTCCTAGTATAAAGCTATCTAATTATACGTAAAATAAAGTTATTATTTGAAATTATTCTTTGTTGCAACTTAATAAATGGAAGGGGGGTACTAGTAATCTTATTGACAAAAGTGGTGAATGGCTCGAAAAGGTTGGCAACAGTGGCGTTTCTAGTTCTGGTGAGGGGGCACTTGGGGGCCGAGATTAGTGGTGGGGGCAAAACTCGAAATGCATTTGACGAGAAATCTTCATGTTTTACTTCACCTCGTTGATATACACAACTTATATGAATGATTTTAAAAATATAAGTATAATACTTTACTAAATTGAATAAAATACTACTATGTCAAACAATTTTCATATAGTTGGGCGCTAATTCACTTTCGCAACCCCAAACTGTCAGACGACAAGGGAGGTTATTCTCAAAACAAAAACAAAGGGAGTTAACATGGTATATTTCTTCGATTTTACCAAAAAATAAACGAAATCATTTCTTTCTCCTTCCCTAGCGATCAACAAATGAGAAGGAGGTCGTCTCCCCTTTTGTCCACGGCTTCTTGTGCCGAAACACTACATTTAATTATTATATTTTTACGGCATAGTTTTTTTTCTTCTCGAAAGTCTGAGATAATCAATCATATATCAGCTACACCCCTACATTAAAGCGTATGAATGGGGGGGGGGGCAATCTAGTGGGCCCCCTCTGCCCGTAGAATCGCCACTGTCCCAAATTCTTTCAACAACAAATACGAGGTGTGTCCGGAAAGTGTCGCCCCAGTGAGATCCTGTTCGAGAAGATACCTCTTCAAAGGGGTTCATGACGTTTGCTGGTGAAAGCCTATGAAAAGCCAATTTACCAAACAACCTTCTAAGCAGTGTTGTCAATTTAACGCGTTTCGCGCTAGATTTAGCGCGTTTCTTGTTTTGACAGTACAAAAAGCGCTAAATTCGCGCGTTTTCGCCTAAAACATTTTGGCCGTTTCTGGCTATTTTCGACCATTTCTAGCGACTTTTTGGTCATTTTTGGCAGTCAAACTAGCGCGAAAATATTTTTTGTTGGCAACACTGCTTCTAAGGACAAAGGCAAAAACCAGAACTTGCTGGGATGCCGTGCTAATTTTTTAATTGCCGCAGCTGACAAATTTCACGCGCGTTTTGTCGCGTTCATTTATTTTGGCTTTTTTGTTTTGTTTTTTTTACTGATCCGGTGAGCTCCGGTGAGCTCCGTCAGCCCTGGAACATCTGGAGACCTGGAACATCAGAACCCTATTTGAGAGCGGGGTAAAAAGGTGGCCAGACTGACATGGGCCAAGGCGATTGGGGAGTTTCCAAGAATCGAGCCCGATGTGGTTGCGGCCCTATGCTCCACAAGGAGTCTACACGAATAAACAAAAACAAGACAAACAAAAAACACCAGATAAAATGTAATTTCTATATCTCAAAGTCTCGAATTATTGATGTATAATGCCGGTAGTGTTTCTTCTGGTCGCCATGAGAGATGAGAGAAGATGATGAGGACGATCTCGTTCCGGGTCTGTTGACGGGAGCTGAAATTTCTGTGGAGGGAAATTAATTTCGGAGAAAAGGCTCTCCCACGTGGGTGGAGAGAAAAGACGACAAAATTCAGGTTCTTCAATTGGAAATCTGTGGTTTTATTTCCGTCGATTTAAGTTCTTTTCCGGCACGGTTCGCGGGTTACTTTGAGGCATCGAATTCTGTTTCATTTAGTTTTCTAAACAAGTGGTCGTTTTCCTGAATTTCTACTAGCCGTGGTAGTAATCCAAAAATCAAGGCTTCTTCCTCCTACTACTTCGCCCCTGACCTGTCGCCTGTCTGCCGGATTCTCCACTGCTAACTGCCTCTAACCTGCTCTCTCCTCCCTCACCCCTAACGGACAGGAGAGCCAAATCCTCTCTTTGTGCTACCCGTCGCTACCGGGATTCAGATCTAAACTGCCCCCACTTGAAAATAACGGCCCTTTAAAAAGCCACTCCGGTAATCTGATATGGGCTTTTGGCCACGTATGCCTGCGAACACACGAACACAGAGTGCATTTCGTTACATTATATTATTGGGTTCGGCCAAAACAGGGATGGAAATGGGGGTAGTGGGGTACGGTGTATATCTACTTCTCAATTTCCAGGTTTTTTCTATGTTCAATATCTATTAATGAAGACATCACCATATACCTAGTTCCCAAAAGCAGGCCTTGCCGTATAGTTTCCAAAAATCACATCTCACCGTATACCTAGTTCCGAAAACCCAGCCTTACCATATACCTAGTTCACAACACCCAACCTTACCATATTCTTAGTTCCCAAAACCAGGCCATACCGTATACCTAGTTCCCAAAAATCCCATCTCACCGTATACCTAATTCCCAAAACCCATTGCCATCACTGAACCAAAAGTGTGTTCTGTTTTCGACATTAGGTTTAATGATGCAGTTACAATTAACTTCCATCAGAAAAGATCGCTTTTGATTCTGCTGTAACGTCTGTAACAATCAGCCTATATTCTTTTAAAAGGTTTTTTTTGCATATTATCCTCTTTTTATTTTAATAAAGGTTTAAAATTCAACTCAAATGCAAAGTCAATCAATGGAAACTGTCACGTGACCAACGTCTTTTGGCAGCATGCCTTGTTGGGAGTGATCAATTAAATAATTGTAAAAGGGAATGATCAATGAATAAGTTACTTCTCTCGCCTTTTGTTGGGCGGTTGATAAACGCTTCTATGTTATCTAAGGACAAAAACAGAAAAGACTTTTGGGGTCACTCTCTCTCTCTCTCTCTATATATATATATATATCTCAGAAAAAAGGTAAGAAGTAAGGAAAAGCCACACTTGTTGGAAGTTTTTAGGTATTTAATAATATCCGATATTTTATAGAATGAGATGTTAGGTTCGGAGCTTCAACCGGTTTGATCTACTCTTCAGGAGGTCTGAAAAATATCTGCTGTTGTCTTGGGTAGTCGACCCTGGGGGGTCGTAAAACTTAATTTTCGTCTTCACCCGAGTGAAATCCTGAGGTTTGAACTTGAATTGAGAAATGTCTGCTGTTGTCTTGGGTAGTCGACCCTGTGAGGTCGTAAATCTTAATTTCCGTCCATCGGCGTGTGGGGATGTATCTTGATGTTATCTAGGTAATAGTCAAATCTCAAGAGAATCTTTTGATTCTGTTTGGAGAGTTGGATCTTTCAAGTTTTTTGTATAATTAGAAGATGGAACGGGGAGTTCATTCGAAGGAATGTATGAATAACTAAGGAAGGGTAGCGGTGTATTATTTGGGATGGGGGAGAGTCAGTCAGTATGGGACTGGAGACATAAGTGATTTCTTTTTCCTTTTCTTTCTACTTAGGTTGGGTATTTTGTTTCAAGGAATTAAATGCTCTCAGAAGTATAGGCAGGGTTGAAAGAATAGGAAAATGGAGAGAAAAAAAAACTGCGGTATATCAATACCAGTGTTACTGTCAAACTCCAGGACAAAGTCAGAGTTGACTTTACTTTCCCATGTAACAAGAACAATCCTCAACAAAAATAGGGAATAAACAGATATATGAAATCTTCATTAACCTTCCATGATTTGAACTCACGATCAAATGACCTCAAAGCATCAAAGTTTTACATAGCATAGTAGAAGTAGAATACACCAGGAGGTAGGAGTGGAGTTTGACTCTGGAGCATCCAGGCTTGTTGTTAATTTTAAACTAGTTTCATCTTATTTATGTTCCTTTTTTTACGTTCTACGACCATTAAATAAGCAACTTGGATCGGAAATAAAGAATAAGCCTCCAAGGAGATTTGAATCTCCTTGGGCCGTCTCATGTATGCTGTGTTGGGGGTGATCGATTAAAAGTTGGAAAAAAGGGGTGATCAATGAATAAGTTACTTCTCTCGCATTTTGTTGGGCTGTGATCATGTCTGAATTTACAAAAAACACAAACTAGTGACCAATTTAGCATAAACTTACATTGCATATTGAACCCCCTCATGAAAAACATATTTTGGAGGGGTATTTTCAAAAAACAAAATAAACATTTTCCCTCCTCAATGAGGGGAGTGTGTGTGCAAAATTTAAGGTTTCTACTGGGAATGGTTAGGGCTGGTTGATACATAGATACATATAAATGTACTAAACTTTGCCTAGTCTGGCACAAGGCTAGAAGCTGCTTACAGAACCTGGTGTTTCTAAGCGGTCACTCGTCCAAGTACTAACCAGATTCAACACTGCTTAACTTCAGGTTATACATGTTCCCTAGAGCCATCTTACGCATAGGCACACTGGGCAGCTTCCCGGGGGTCCACGATTTTAGGGGCCCTGAAATTCAATTTGAAAAATAAAAATTATGATTCATATAATTAAATAGCAGACATAGAGTACCTTCTACAAGTTTTTCAGACGATTGAACTCCTTGTTGTTTGTTTTGTTAACACAACCTTTCGGCTGATCCATTGTATGGCCTTCTTCATGAATGTTGATGACCTTTCTCAAAACTATAGACCGTATCTTTACAATAAAGAACCTTCTCTAAGCCTATGTTTACATTCATGTTTAAATCAGTTTTTGACTCCCTATCGAATCCATGTATTAAATCAGTGTCGGCTCTCCAGCCCACGAGCCAAATCCAAGCCTCAAATATTCTTAAGAGGGTCCTGATGTTCTCTAAAACTCAATCCGTTCATAACGACACACTCATCCCGAGATATGAAGCCCTGAGTCTATTTAACAATTTGTTTAAGTGGATGTTAAGATCAGCAAATCATGAAGGAGAGATCAATCGAAATTGCAAAAAGGCGACCAAACAATGGTTATCATTCACATTTTTTACATGCACGAGCATCTCTACTACCGATGACCGTCATCGACTGACATATCGAAACACAACCTCTTGTTTCCTCCCACATCTTCTATGTCTGAAAGTGCAAGGGAGATAACTGCGTTTTTGAGAGTAAGATGTTGAGGTGTTGTATTGACAGAATGGTCAGTCTTCCAGAGCAATCCGTGAGATTGAACTAGCGCGATTATAATCTGACTTTCAGGCTTGTTTTATTACGTTAGCTGCTTTTACCGTCAGATGAGATTACTGGGACTAAAGAAGTGTTTATTCATTATTCAAGCAGTTCTCACCGATTTGAAGTTCCCTTCGTGCTCATACAAGTTATGTTTTAAAGGGTGAATGGAAAGAAAGGGTGTTCAGTCGATATTGCAATCACAATTGGGCTCAGGAGAATTTTCAAAGACTGCTCAAAATATTCAGGGCTTCATAAATTGGTGAAGGCATGGCATAGTTTAATGACTTAACTGTCAAAAATGGATCTCATCATAAGGACTGATTTGACCGATCACCAGGATCCAAGCTAACATTTTTTTTACTTTCATACTAAGCTGGCACGGCAATGAACATTTGAGTTTCAGTAAAAAAGTTGTTTTTTTTTATTAAATCAAGTATTGTAAACCATTTTTATTAATTTTTGACTGCTATTTACCTCATCTTAATTTTTAGTATTTTTTTTAAAATCACAATGTGTAAAATGGTTTAATGAATAATAATAGCCTTTGAAGTTGAATTGTAATTAAAAAAACAACTAAAAGTTAAGATGAAGGTAAATAAAAAATAAATAATAAAATAATCGATCGCTTTTTTACTAAAATCAAAAGTAAACAATAACACTGCCGTGCCGGCCTTATTATAATTGTGATTAAACAAACTAAAAATTAGGATGAATGTAAATAATGGTCAAAAATTAATAAAAATGGTTTACAATACTTGATTTAATAAAAAATTTAAAAAATAATAGTTTTTTACTAAAACTCAGTCATTGCCGGCACGGCTTAGTAAGAAAGTAAACAACATTAGCTTCTTTAGTGGTGATCGGTCAAATCAGTCCTTATGATGCGATGCATTTTTTATAGTTAAGTTGTCCTACTTTGCCAAGGCGTTATATAAGTTGCTACACAAAAGTGTTATGATATCCTGCTACGAAAAGGTTATTCCGGGGTCAGAAATCTGTGCGGAAATGTAAGTGACTCCGGTCACCTAAGGAAATAGGTATATTGCGTGGGTGTCAAACAAACAGGATATAGGGACCGGAAATGACACCGGTGTGGGCGTTCGAGAAACCTATAAAGCACACCCGAATAGAAAACTCGAGACGCGGACAGAAATCTCGGCACTAAAAGAAGAGACAGACATCAGAGAAGCCGGAAGCCCCGAGACCGCTCTCCCTGTTGGGGACAGACTGACGGTTCTCATTATCTCTCCCATTCTTCACTCTCCGGTCGACAAAGATGTATGCTACGAAATAAAAAATATGTACAGATATGTTTACAAGCAAGTCTTCGAGTTTCCTTTCTATCCAAGTCCAGGACATTCACCCCGCTATACAACATACATCGATGTGGTGCTTTGGTGGCCTGATACGCCGACAAGACGTATTTTGAAACAACTTTGGGAACCGAAAAGAAAAACAACGAAGGTATGCCAACAGAACCAACCAAAAGAAGAAAAAACCCAATCACATTCAAAAAGGAAATGCCACGGACACACAATGTGAGAGTCCCAGAGAGAAGGAAGAAACGACGATTCACGTTCCAAAGTATAAATGAAAGAATTAATTTGAAAAAAGAAGACAATTAAGGTACGTTTTGAAAACTTTTTAAAATAATGAAAAAAAATGAAGACAAAAAAATCGAAAGACATAACTGCTTGCACAATATGAAAAATATATAGACAATATACACGAAACTCACACACAAAGAAAGAAAGAGGGGAACAAAAAAAAAGGAAAAAATGACTGGCCGACTGATCAAAAACACGCAGTATTGGAAGAGAAAAAGAGCATAGCAACATGAACATTTTTTCTTTCTTTTTTTATTTTCGATTGTTATAAATGTCCACTCTGTTTTGATGTGTTTTGTGCTAGGTAAAAGCTGTTCTATTGTTAAAAAAAAGAAAGAAGAGAATGATTAGGATTGTTGATAATGTATTAACATGTTAATATACTTTTGTATCTTTGCTGAGAGATTTATTGCCAACACACTCGTTGTACTAGGATGTCCCTTGTTAGCGGGAAGAGATGTAATTGTTTTGGATAATTTTGGCTAAGGAGCCTGAAAAAAGAAATGATGACGAAATTCGTTTTGGGGCCAGGATGTCTTATGAAATTAAGCAGAACCCTTAACGTGAAAAGAAAGGACCCTGGTTTGGGATATGAGGAATTAATTGATCGCTAGGTGAGAATTTTTGCAGTTTACATTTCAGAGGTGAGAGTTTCTAAATTAAAGGTGATTTTAAAAATAGAGAGATATATACATATCGGAGTTATATGTGAATATTGAAAAATGGTATCAAGAGATAAGTTGAATAAAATATAAAATTGTAGAAACCGATGTTAAGAGAGATACAATTAAACTATTAAAGTAATGCAATTAGTGAGTGATACGATGTGTTTGTTTGCTGCAGGGGCAGGATTTTTTTTCTGTGCTAATATTTTTAGTGGAGTTTTTGAAAAATTTACGGCGTTCAGTCAAATACTGGGAGCGCAATCTCGCTTATGACTTGAAGTCATGCGCCGACACGAAGTTCAAGAGAGCCCAAATAAATGTGGGGAGCGAATTCGCTTGTAGATTCTAGTAGAACTACCTGTCTGGGGACATAAGATGTTATTTGGTGTTGAGGCTAGCAGAGCCTAAAAGGAATAACATGGGATTTTAGGGCAAGAGGATAGCCCTGTGAGTATATGGCTCATGGAAGAAAATCTAGGATTTCTTTTAGTATGGGCACAGAGAGGGGTCTTGCGCCTTGCAGTAACAAAACACATATATTTAAGTTGTGGAAGAAAGAATGGTTGAGGAATAAGTTTAGGATGTAAGAAAGTGATAAAAGAAAAGAAAAAAGGATAAACCCGTTGAAAAAAAACAACTAATGTACCGATTTTTGTTTAACCAATCTTTTTTCGAACCCGATTTTATTTTTGTGTCAAATTGATCATGGGTGAGGACTGCTGTTTGTGTTTTTGTTCTTGTGGAGAGTCAAGGAGGAAGAGAGAGATGCTGCAAAAATATCCACAGGTGTATATTTTGAAAAATACGGAGAGGAGGAATGTTATGATATCCTGCGACGAAAAGGTTATTCCGGGGTCAGACGCTTGTGCGGAAATGTAAGTGACCCCGGTCACCTTAGGAAATAGGTATATTACGTGGGTGTCAAAAAAACAGGATATAGGGACCGGAAATGACCCCTCGTAGGCATTCGAGAAACCTATAAAGCAGACCTGAATAGAAAACTCAAGACACGGACACTAAAAGAAGAGACAGACATCAGCGGAGCCGGAAGGCCCGAGACCGCTGTCCCTGTTGGGAACAGACTGACGGTTCTCCTTATCTCTCTCCCACTCTTGACCGACAAAGATGTATGCTACGAAATAAAAATATGTCCAGATATTTTTACAAGCAAGTCTTCAGGTTTCCTTTCTATCCAAGTCCAGGACATTCACCCCGCTATACAACAAAAGTTCAGGATTACTTTCCCCAACACCTGGTTTCAACTATCTCATTTGGTCAAAGAAGACAGTGAAAATTAGATGTTATGGAACTGCTCACAAAGATCTGTGGCAAAAATTCATACTACAATCGGTTCCAAAACTTTTGGGTTGCACTTTGTATGGTTTTTAAGCATATGCGACAAAGTATATCTAAATATTTTCTTTAACATTTAAGAAAAAAAAAGCAATCCTTACAATTACAATTGTCCGCTCGGATAGTGTAATGGTTAGCACATCTGCCTCACAAACAGAAGGTCCTGGGTTTGATTCCTGGTATGAGCGAAGAGTGTGGAAAACTTTTCATTAGAACAAATTTCATTGTGAACACAGCACAGGGTTGCCAGATCAGTGTTCCCAAAAATGTATATCCCTGCTCGAAATCGGTCAAATTCGGACAGAATAAATTTGATGGCTAAAAATGGCTTATAGTTGCTAAAAGTATTTTTTTCCATTATATAAAAAATCTATTCGAACATCAGGGATAAAAAAAAAAATCGGACAAACTTGCCAACCCTGACTCAGCATCTAATTGAGAACACTCTAAGCTGTGTGATTAAGGTGGAGGTATCCCTTCGGTGGACTTGAATCCTGCTAAAGAGGTTGCCATAAAAACTTAAGAATAAAGTCCTGGTCTCGACCAGACTTGAAACTTGCAAGGATCACTAAGCTGACACATGCAACAGAAACCAGGACTTTGTTACCAGCCTCAATACTCCATTGGGGATTGTCTCTTAGGAACTTACAATTACTTTAGCTTACAATTATAATTGACTGAGAAAACCAGAAAAATGTACGACACAGTAAAACACATTCTGTAATTTCATAAACTCACATTTCTCAAGCTTAATAGGTTGTTACATATGAAATATTGTTTTTTGAATAGTAAAATGAAGGTTGATATAAACCACAGAAAAAATAACTACAGTAAACAAGCATTCCAAGGGAAATTATGAATCACCACCATCCATATATGCTGTGTTGAGGGTGATCAATGAATAAGTTACTTCTCTCGCCTTTTGTTGAGCTGTGATCACTAAAAAATGTCTGAATTTACAAAAAACAAACTAGTGACCAATTTAGCATAAACTTACATTGTATATTGAACCCCCCTCATGAAAAACATATTTTGGAGGGGTATTTTCAAAAAACAAAATAAACATTTTCCCTACTCATTGAGGGGAGTGTATGTGCAAAATTTCAAGTTTCTTCTGGGAACGGTTAAGGCTGGTCAAAGTCCAGATACATAGATAGATACATATAAATGTACTAAGCTTTGCCTAGGCTGGCACAAGGCTAGAAGCTGCTTACAGAACCTGGTGTTTCTAAGTGGTCACTCATCCAAGTACTAACCAGATTCAACACTGCTTAACATCACGCTATACATGTTCCCTAGAGCCATCTTATCACATGGGCACACTGGGCAGCTTCCCGGGGACCCATGATTTTAAGGGCCCTGAAATTCAATTTGAAAAATAAAAATTAAGGTTCATATAATTAAATATTGAAACGCCCCACCCCTAAAATCTATTTTGGTGGGGGGGGGGGATTTTCAAAAAACAAAAAAACATTTCACCATCTCATTGAACGGAGTATGTGTGTACAAAATTTCAAGTTTCTACTATGAATGGTTAGGGCTGGACAGAGTCCGGATGAATAACCTAAACCCAGCAATAAACCAGTGTTGTATGTAGCAGTGTTTAATATTTAATCAAAATATGTCCCATTTGAAGTAATAACCATTTTCCAATGATCTCTAATGATAATATGCCATCTCTATTAAATTATTTAGGTTTAGTGGTAACAAATTAAGTAAAAGTATGAATTATAGCTTCCCTATTATTGAACCTTTTATTAACAGATATGAAGTTCAAAATGCTTGAAAAGATGATAATCTGTAGGAGATATATCAAATGAATATGGGGGAAGCTACAAGATGTCATTTACATTGAATCTGAAAAAAATGCAATTACATTAGTAAATCTTACACTTAGCATTATTCTCTATGATGTAAAAAAAAAGTGAAATTTTATGTGTAACAACCTAATAGAAATGAAAATCACAATCAGAAACAGCCTTGCAACAAAATATTGTGTATTCCCAGCTCACTTTCCAATGATAACAATTTCAAATCAATTTAGAAAAGAAGTTTAAAAAAAAAAAAATTTCCATAGATTAAGTATGTGGAAAAAGGGAGATAATTGTTGTAGGACTTTTTGATTGTCTCCCTTGCATTAAAGCTGAATGAGCCTCCATTTTGTCTCTATAGACTATGGAATGACATTGGATGCCTGGGAAAAGTGTTTGGAGATTCCGGGATGCCCAGTCGTCATAATCCCCCCTCTCGGCCTCGCTGATGTAGTCCAGAGAAAAGTGCATATAAGCTATGCATTTATTTATTTATTAAAGCTTCAGGCATCTTTTTTTTAATGATTCGATTGTCACACGACTAAAATGGGAAAGAAATTAATAAATACATTTAGTGCATCTCTCTCTCTCACACACACTCAATAGTGCAGTGGTTAACAAGCTGGTCTCGCAACCCTTCATGAGTAAATTTGATCCTTAATAAATACACCAAAATTGAGGACTTACACCAAACTGGAGTGGTTCAAATGACCACAATTATACATAGATTCTTTCCGGTCAGTTGCTTCATCTTTGTTGTCTTTATAACAATGTTTCAGCCGTTGTACTCTCCAGCCGTCCTCAGGTGTCTGTCAAACAGAGCTCATTCCTCTGCCTTTCACACTGTGTCCTTCCTAACAAATTTCAGAATTCAGAACTACCTTATATAGGGATTGCATACACGACTTTCAGGGAACCATTTGACTTTTGACTAGTGCTTGTATCCACTTAGGCCAGAGGATACATCGGCCGAAACATTGTGATAAAGACAACAAAAATAGGGGAAATAATCAGTAAAAAAAAAAAATAAAAAAAAACATTTTTAAATAAAATTTAAAAAATGGAAAATTATGGGCTGAAACTTTTTGTCTGGATAGATATACTAGTGGACCAGTTTTCAACCGAAGAAGGTTCAATATGTTAGTAGAGTAGATACAGAGCAGTTATTATGAACCAATAAAAAATAAAAAAATTCTCT
>VCCN01005667.1:5312578-5325401 GCA_006491835.1 Architeuthis dux | reverse complement strand
GTGAAAGGATCAGTTTTCAGTTTATGTAATGCATTGTCTTAGTGTTAACATGATTTTAGAAGACAGTGTAAATCTAAGACCCGGATATCTTTGGCTACTTTAAGTTACTTTAACACAAGGGTTTCTGCCATGAAAGTATCCACTGACCCTAAACAAAGGTAGCCATTCATCAGAGTTAACATTGCAAATTGTTCTAGCCAAGCAAAACCAATCGTATATGCAGGTTGCCTCTTTATAAGAGTGAGACCACTGTACAGAGCAGCGTCACTGATACAAGTAAACAAAACTGCCAAAATATCAATCTCATGCATAGTGAATTTTTTTATAAACTTGAAAACATTTTATCGTGAATGAACCAGTAAAAATTGAAGCCTGGAATTATTTTTACTACCCTTACACAGTGTTGCTGTTTTGGCAGTGCAAAAAGCGCTAAATTAGCACGTTTGCGCCTAAACATTTTGGCCATTTTCTGGTTATTTTAAACTATTTTTAGTGTCTTTTTGGCAGTTTTTGGCGATTTATTAAAAATTTGACCCTTTGTACTGTCATTTTGGTGTTTTTTTTATCATTTTTTAGCTATTTATTAAAAATTTAGCACTTTTTAGCAGTCAAACTAGTGCAAAAATATTTTTTGAGTTGGCAACACTGGTTCTTCCAGTGTTTTGGGGCTTAAACATTTTGGCTATTTTTTTAGCTATTTATTAAAAATTTTGCACTTTTTGGCAGTCAAATTAGTGTGAAAATATCTTTTTGAGTTGGCAACACTGCCCTTTTTCAGGGGAGAGGGGTTAATAATATTTAAAGTTTTTCTTGAGAACTTCACATTCTTCTTTTAATCAATTGGACTTTCCCAATTCTAATTTAGGTTTTCATTCCTGTAACATCTTCTGGCCATAGAATATAGAATACATGCAAGACCCCTTTTTTACCACCCCAAAAATCTCTCAAAAAGGTAAATATAACCCTCATTCACAAGCCCCACATTGGCCAGAACTTGAGGAGGAGCCTTAAAAAAATTAGGTTATGAATGAAAGGAATTCAGGGAAAAGTGTTTTTTTTTTTTTTTTTCCTTTCCTTAATATTCCCTGCTGAAATAAGGGGTGGGGTTGGGGGGTGTTACATGCCGTCAAATACAATTCTTTGTTCCCAGTCAAATTGTCTACAATCTCTCTCCAAGCTTTTTAACCTAAATAATTAGTGAATGGGAATGAAGCTTTTAGGTAAGTAATCAACAGACTATCTATTGTTATTTTCCCTCTTGTTCATTTATTCTGCCTAACAAGTGTAACAGGCTTTTGTTGTGGATGATACACTTGCAGCCCTAAGGTATGCGAGGTCTAGTGGTTGAAGAAATTAGGCAATGCCTCAATTACAGTAACCTGCTACTTTGCAGGACAACTGCAAATGTAATGTATACACTATCACATGACATTAACAACAATAGAATTATACATATTCGCCCTATTCTATCAGGAATGCCTGCATTGATTCCTGACCAATAAACAATTTACCTGATTTTTAATGCATTTCTATAGTAAAATCATTAGCAATGCATTTCCCATAGTAAAATCATTAGCAACACATTTCCCATAGTAAAATCATTAGCAACGCATTTCCCATAGTAAAATCATTAGCAACGCATTTCCCATAGTAAAATCATTAGCAATGCATTTACGTTATAAATAGCCCTATTGTCTCAATAATGCTTACCTTAATTCTTGAAAACTGACAATCTCTTTCTGATCTATATAGTAAAATCATTAGCAATACATACTTTATGCATTAATAGCCTATTCTGTCAGTAATGGTGGCATTAATTGCTCCTGACCATTAACAATTCCTTTCTTTCTGATTTTCATTTCACAATATACAGATTGACTGTCAAAACGTGCTAAAATCTTGAGCAAAATTTTTTTTATTCCCTATAGGCAAAAATATTGTTTGTTAGTGCAGAAAATTACTAAAGCTAAGCTGAAGAGTAGTGGAGTAGCAATAAAGTCAGTGGGCAGCCATAAGAAAAAGCAAAATCTTGCCTTCATATGTATCGGGTTCAAGTGCAGTTGGCGCTAAAATACAACAGTGATTGTTTCATTATCCACCACCACACTGCCAGAATTTGCTGTGTCACTATATATGTAATCAATCATTAGAGTGAATGAAAGTTTTGATGCATTTGTTTAATAAATCCTACCCATGATATCAGAGGTTACATAAACAGCTAGTAAATAAAGCAGTATTAATGTGACAGAAGGTTGAGTTTAATGTGGGGTCCCTCATACATACATCAAACTATAATTGAAGAAATCTCTGTGGGTGTATGTACTGCGATTACTCGACAACAGGCCATTGTATGAAGTTAACATTCACCAGATATATTAGTCAGCACAAAAGGCATTGCAGTGTCGAGTTTGAAGTTGTTTTGATCAGTGGTTTTCGAGAAATCTAAAAAAATAAATTTTTTTAAAAACTACAGATTATAGATCATTTATCTAAAATTATAGATCTAGATCTAGATATAAAATATCTAAATTGGCAATAGATTTAGATCTAGATATAAAATATCTAAGTGGCAATAGATCTAGATATAAGATATCTAAATTGGCAATAGATCTAGATTTATATATAAAATATCTAGATTGGCAACACTAAAAGAAGTAATTGAAATAATTCAAAGCTGTAGTTTCATATGACAGACGGAAAATTCTACATGACAATTATGCTCAACACACCATAAAGTCCAGGGCCTTCCAAACATGCACCTTTGGAACAGACACTGCCTTAGTATGGGTAATTTCCAAAATAATCCAGTTCCATCGGCACTTCTTTTTTTGGGGATGCCTCAGGCATCAGGCAATGAACTGGGCCCTACCCCTTCAAGTACAATAGGGAGGTGCTGCCTGGGGGGAGGGACCCCTGGACTGGCTTAGTTTAAGACTTTATACTCATTAGTTTAAGGTAAATAAATAATGCCTTGTAGTTAATCAGGTGGGTGAGTAAACGATTGAGTTTACATATTTATCCCTAATCACAATTATGGGTTCTCTAAACAGACACTCCTTACAAAAGATTATTTTTTAGTAATGGCTTTAGCAGTTAAACCCAGGACAGCACATAGGATAAATGACTGACTCATGATACACGACACATCAGGCCTAACATTTTGCATGTACTTTTATCGTTTAATAATGACTCAGAGATCACATTAGATGGCCACCCCTTAACTTGCTGTACCTTAAGAGTGCCCTAGGGCATAAGTGAATTCATAGGGTTCAATGGGTTTAATTTAATATTTTTATTATGAATTTTCAGATCCAATTTTTGTTTTTAAGTTTTTAAAATCTGAAAACATTTAAAAATAAAGAAATTATTTAGTTCAAACAATTTTTTTACAGTTATTATACACTGATTTATTCAACTGTTAAGTAACTTGAAAAAGTAGAAAACATGCAATTTTAAAGCAGTACACTTCAACTGGAGGTGCAGGTGGCCTAATGGTTAGCAGCTCGGAAAACGTAATTGGCGAACCAAGTTCAAACTCCGACTGAATCAGTTTGCGTCACGGCTAACCATAACTAAGTCCTCCCAGCCATGAGACTGATTCTGTTTAGTGAAAGATCATTTGACTAAAATTTATATAAAGTCTGAAGCTACATTTCTGGTGCTGGGTTAGTGAGACTTGTGAGTGCATCTCAGACTCTGACGCTTCCGTGTCGCAATGATTTTATCCCAAGGCTAACCATAAATAAGGCCTCCCAGCTATGTGACTGATTCTATCAACTGGAGGCGAGTCAAAATAATCACTTGCGGTCAAGCAGTTATCAATTTGCTCAAAGTTTGCCTTTTTTTTAAAAAGCAAATTTAACCCAGAAAATTTTAGTTTATTCAATATTTCTGGATTTTATAGTTTTTTTAAACTTCTCTTGGATGGTCTTAAGCATTTTTTAAATTATTTAAAATGTTCACTTTTTGAATAATTGAAAATATGAATGCATCTCTTCTCTCCCCAGCTATGGGTAAATAGCAGCGCAGACTGGGCACTCTAGCCTTGGTTAGCAACCAGTCTAAGAGATGTACAACTCTGAATTCAAAGGGGAAATTCCAAACCCTTGTCCAGCATTGTTAAAAGCTTTGACAGACCTAGCAAGCAGGAAGTGGGTTACTATAAATTGCTAAAGTTAAATAAAGGAGAACAAAAACTTACAGATGAAGAAATATCACGACTCCCCAAGACACAACTCAAGTGTAAAATGAAGTTTTTTGTTTTCTTTTTGTAGGTTATAATGTTTATTTTGATATTTGGCCTATCACTGCGTAGATGATATCTTATTTTCCACCTTCATCATCTTGCTATAAATATATTTCACCAAATGTTTTTCCGTCCGTCTGTGTAGCAAAACTCAAGAACAGCCACAGCTACAGCCACCAAATTCTCTGTGGTCACTAATGGGACCCAGGAGCAGGTTTTTAGCAAGTTAATCTTTTAGTCGGGTGTGGCGGGGGCAATTTACAATGTAAATCTGGACAGTAAATTGGTCCCCTATTTTCTGTCGGGATGCATTCCCACTTACATAAAAGATTACTATTACTTTAATTTACTCAAAGTCTGTGTTAGCAAATCCCAAGAACAGCCAGATCTATAGCCACCAAATTTTCTGTGGTCACTAATCAAATCCTGGAGCAGATTTTTAGCAAGCTAGTCTTTGAACCCACTCCCTCAAGAAGTTTTTAGTGGGGAAAATAAAAAAAATAAACAAAAAACTCTTCCACCAAGAAAACTCCAAATAGCAGACAACATTTATTGAAACTTCCCAGGTTTTCCAAATCTTTTAACACTTTGCCCGAAATATTTGTTTCCCGACCTCCGCTTAATCTGGGATGTTTGTCAATTGATGAATGCGCAAAATATATACAACGCAAATTCCACGCATACACAGGTGTGTATTACAAGGTAAACAAACCATCTTGAGTAAATAAGGCTTCAGTATTTGTACCATTAAATATCAGTGTTTAGTAGTTTCCGATTCCATGCTATCATTTTCAAATTTAAAAGCTACAAATAGAAAAATCTGCTCATCCTTCGCATGAAGACATCTAATATCCAGGGGGAACTATAGTATGATGATTTCTAAAAAGATATTAGTATATCATTATTATTAGAAACCATCAACATAGGTTTCTTCAGTTTTCAAGTTGGTCCAGCTGGCTGGCTATGTATCACTGCGTATATGATATCTTATTTTCCACCTTCATCATCTTGCTATAAATATATTTCACCAAATGTTTTTCCGTCCGTCTGTGCTAGCAAAACTCAAGAACAGCCACAGCTACAGCCACCAAATTCTCCGTGGTCACTAATGGGACCCAGGAGCAGGTTTTTAGCAAGTTAATTTTTTAGTCAGGTGTGGCGGGGCAATTTACAATGTAAATCTGGACAGTAAATTGGTAAATTATATTTATAGCAAGATGATGAAGGTGGAAAATAAGATATCATCTACGCAGTGATACAAGATGGTTTGTTTACCTTGTATGATGATTTCTAAAAAGATATTAGTGTATCATTATTATTAGAAACCGTCAACATAGGTTTCTTCAGTTTTAAAGTTGGTCCAGCTGGCTGGCAATGTATCACGCATACAGGATGTAATGAAGTTAGAGGGCTAATCCTTATGTCTAGAAAAATAAAACTGTTTTTTTTGTTTTTGCTAAATTGAACCTCAGTTCGTGTCCAGTAGCATTCATGTTTGTTTTTTGAAAATTCAGACTTTTTTTTAGTGATCACTGCCCAACAAAAGGCGATAGAAGGTACTTATTCATTCATCAACTTTTTTTTTCCAATTTTTTAATTGATCACCGCCAACATGACGTTAGTCCGTCACGGTTTCTATTGAGTGACTAACCAGTCCTGTTTTGATATCTTTTCCCCACTCATACATACATCAACTGAGACTGAGACTGAGCATGTGTGTTCATAGGGATACAGTTAAGACTTAATAGTTCATACCAAAAGACTATACCACAAAATAAGCAATGATTTCTTTTTTTAATAAATGGGTCAAAGTCGACCAAGCTAGAAGACCCCATAGTGTGATTGACAGGGACATACTCTAGTCCAGCCTTTCTCAACCCTAGGGTTTTAGCGAGAGGTTATTAGGGGTTCCACAACTGCAACTTACTGCCATAAACTGAAGGCCTGAGTAAGTAAACAGCATGGATCAGAAATAAAGGATAAACTCTCTGTGAGACTCGAACCCGCATCCCTTTTGCCTCAAGGAAAGATGAAAGAAAATATTAGTAAAAAAATGAATAATAATAATGATTGATGTAGTATAACGCTGGTTGTACTTCTTCACGCCGAGAGAGAAAGTGATGATGAGAGAGAGAAGGCTCTCCCACGTGGGTGGAGAGAAAAGACGACAAAATTCAGGTTCTTCAATAAGAAATCTATTGTTTTATTTCCGTCAATATAGATTTTTCTCGGGGCCGGTTCACGGGTCACTTTGAGGTACGGAATTCTGTTTCATTTAGTTTTCTAAATGAGTTTGTAGTAATTAAAAAAAGTCAAATCAAGGAAAAAGAAAATCAAGGGTTCTCCCTCGCCTCTGACGGATTCAAATCTCAAACTGTTAACTGCTTCTAACCGGCTCTCTCCTCCCTCACCCCTCACCCCTCACTCCCGACAGGCAGGGGGGCCTCTTTGTGCGACCTGTTGCTAACCGATTCAGATCTCAACTCCCCCCCCCTATTTTCAAATCTGGGCCCCTTTAAACGGCTACCGGTAATACAATACGTCCATTTTGTCATGTACGCAGTTTAGCACAAATTCTTAGCCCCGGTAAAAAGATATGGGCTTTTTTGTCACAAACACACAAACACAGAGTGCATTTCGTTACATAGATAATGCTTCATCTAATAAAAATAAATACAATACAATTATGTATACGAATATGTACAACAATTATGTTTCCATAGATAATATGCACCAGGATTTTTTGGCTCAAAATCTTTGGGAAAAATACGGCTATACATAATCAAACTAATGAAACTTAACTAATTAGAGAAAGAAAAGACTAAAGGAGTCAGTCATGTGAATTACCTCCTTTGGACATATCCAACTAAATTTAGACTTCCCGGCTGTCCGTTTGATTTTCATAACATGAACATTTCCTAACACTGTATTAAGGACGTGTGCCATAAAAACCTATTCTTCCTCTTGATGTTTGTAGAAGATGAAGATAATAATCAAGACACCAAAATAGGCTCAGACAAAAAGGAAATGACCTTAAGAAGGAAACAGTTTCTATTGTTTGTGGAAGGGTCTAAGTGTTTACTACTTCAACACAAATCATTAATTAATCTGCCAACAACAATTGAGACAAAGGAAACTTTAATGATTATTTGCAAAGAAACTATAGTTGAGAACACAAGACTTATATTAAAGATGTAAAAGAGAAAAGTGAACTCATTTGCATAAGCATGATGTAAAGGTTTACATCCGGGTGTGTGATACTCGTCTCTGATGGATGTTACACCAGCCGATCACAACATACAGGCATTGGTTTGTTCTTACTTCTCCCCCGGGCATAAACTGTATGTTGTGATCGGCTGGTGTAACATCCAGGTGCATGACGGATTCCTGGAAGCATTGTCAACCATTATTATTAATTCTTTTTACTAATATAACGGGTGTGAGTTTGAAACTCACCGAGAGCTTATCCTTTATTTCTGATCCATGCTGTTTACTGTTCCTGATAAAGAGGCCGTTGTGAGAGAAAGAAATCAGAAGTCTTCTCTGCTGGCTTCAGTAGGAGAGCGATCAGTTTGAAACAACCAGCGGTGTTGTTGCTTCGCTTGTTCCATGCTGATTGTGTTCCGGTGAGGAACAAGATAACTTGATTTCAGGAAGCTTGGTCGACTGGAGTTGTCCCATTTTGAACAGAGACGTTAGTGTACAAAAGATTCTGTAAATATGTTATAGAAACCTACCGCATCTTGACCAGTCAACACTCATTGCCGTTGCCCTATCTGCCCAAACAAGCCATGCTGAATCTTTCACCACACACACACACACACACTAGAGACCAGATACAAACTTCATACTCAACTTGAAATTGGCACGAGGAAACAGTTTTTCACTGCAAGAGTGACAGCGGACTGGAACTATCTAAGTGAAGCCACGGTCACTGCAGAGATTGTGAACACTTTTGAGTCTAGCCTAGAGAGGGAATGGTCAAGCAGAGACAAATATTGCTACACCTTCTCCTACTAAACTATGTAACCTACGCTCATCATAAAAAGATGAGGAGCTGGGAAACAATTGGTAGAAACGTATGTCAGTCTAATTACTGCATGGTATCTACTGACCAATATAAGGTACATAACTACCACAAACGAAAAAAGGCAACAAAATAAATAGAGGTCCATGTTTGTTTATTCCTGTAGACCAGTGATTCTGAATGTGGGGTACACGCCATAAAGGGGGACAATTTGAAATTTGGGTATTAAGAGCAAAAAGCGCTCTGTGGCTCAAAACTGAGTCATGTCAATGCTTAACAGATTAATTCCTAATTACACAATGCTATCAATTACTAATTTTACAATAAATTCCATAGTAACTAATACTTAACTCATTAACTTTGTGAAGTATAAAAGCGATGAGGTAATTGCGCTGTTACTAAATTTAAGAAATGACAAATATTTTAGTAAATGCCCTAAAGTTCATAAATCAGTATTTTTGTTACAAAGAATTTTCCACATGATATATAATTAGATTTTAGTAAGGGGGACATTAAACTACCACTAATATAGACTCCTTGTGGGGCATAGTGTCACAGCATGCTACTGCGGTTTCAGTAGAAGCAGTGGATTCATGCCTTTCAACTATACTATGTCCAAAACCACCCAAAGAAACAAAATATTCCAGGAAAACATGAAAAGGCATTAGTTACACTTAGAAGAGCCAGATTGTTGGTTTGTATATCCCAGGTGTTATAATCTGAAAAACAATTAACTGCTATCAGATTATGTACTATGAATTGAAATAGCAAAAGATCCACTGATGTATATTCTAGTAGAGCCACCTCCCTTCCCCCTTATAACACGAGTAGTGGGGTCCAAGAAAGATAAAAACCTGCCGTTATAACTGAGCTGCAATCAATCTTGCTATTTTGGGAGCTAAATCTTGCTATTTTGGGTGCTAAATCTAGTTATTGTGTAGCTATCTTAGCTAAATCTAGCTATTTTATAGTCAGGTCTAGCTATTTTATAGTCAAATCTAGTTATTTTGTAGCTATCAATGAAATTTTGCTATTTTGTTGTCAAATCTACCTATTTTATAGTCAATAGCTATTTTATAATCAAATCTAGTTATTTTGTAGCTATCTTAGCAAAATCTTGCTGTTTTATAGTCAGATCTAGCTATTGTATAGTCAAATCTATCTATTTTGGAACTAGATTAATATTTTAAGGTTCACCATCCACCCGCGCTATGAACCGCTGAACCAAGTTATGGGGTAGGGGGCTGTATTGTGCCAAAAATAAACATTGACCTCATTTTCCTGTCTATTGAAATTAGGAAATGAGGAAGATTACTCAGCTTTTAAAGTCATTAACCTTTGTCAACTCGCATTTCTGTTTATGTCTTGACTGAATTCAACAGTTAATACACAAACACACACAAAAAACACAATGAAAAGACTAATTTGTAGAAGTTATCTAAACAAAGCAACACAAATGCCTTTTTTACAGATTTTTATCTTGGACTGCCGCCTACAATCTGCGGCTATATTTTACCTGTTTGCCCCCCCCCCCACTGGCAATAACATAAAAATAACACTACTTGTGGTGACAACAATGACAGTGGAATTTCTTTTGTTCATTTTTATTATTTAGCTCTGCCAATAGATATATGAGTGACTGTGCATGAGTGCCCAATGAACCATTTTTTTTAAAGTTGATATTTTCGTTTTTTACAAACTACAATGTTCATTTTTTATTATATTTTGATCTTGAACACTATGAGTCAGAATTCAGGGTGTTTAAGCTTCAAAATAAGAAATGTGCATTGTAGCTCTAAAAATAACGAAAATATCAACTTTTTAAAAAAATGGTTTGTTGGGCACTTATGCGTAGCCACTCATATTTGTCTGTTTGTCCACACGATATCTCCAAAAGTTCTCAATGAATTTGACTGACATTTTGTGTGACATGAACTAAGGAAGAATTGCTTAAATTTTGGAGCGGATCCAGAAATTATTTTTCGATCGAGGGATATTTTTTCATATGTCAAGACAATCCGAAATATGGAAAATCAAAACTTACAGTTACCTACCCTACATTGTAGTTATATATGAACTGATTTTCATTCAGTTTTTAGTTAGTGTATGGAGTTGGCAAAGGTATGCACTCTCGAGTGCTTTCTAGTTATTTTTTTTTTAACCCTTTATGGGGCAAGTGACTATATATGATCAACTGAGGACCCGTCAGTCACATGCAAATATTGTAGCCACAAAGACAACATAATCTGCACCTATGTGGTCTGCAAGCTTTGCAAAGTACATTTGTGCTTCAACAAAGACAGAAACTGTTGAGGCATACCACAAACCATTAAATTAGCCTAGTTAACTCATCTCTCTTTACTCAGAACGACTGTCTTAGCACGACAGCTGCATTGTCAATTAGACCACGAGGGCAACTGAAGCTCAAATCTAATCATATGATAAGAATGTGAATATGATAAGACATTTTACAGAAAAAGGCAGTATTTTTATCTCTGCCACATGTTAATGAAATATCTCAATGCAAAAACTATCACTGCCACTTCTTAATTCTACTACTTCTCAAATATTAATGAAACGTGTGACAGGGATTTTGTTTATGTTTGGAAACTAGTAGTATTAAGAAGTGGCAGGGAGTTTGTTTATGCTTGAGAACTAGTAGTATTAAGAAGTGGAAAGGATAAATAAAAAGTACCGCCCGACCAAACTCAATATTTCAATTGTTTATAAGACAAGCATTTTAACTATTACATTATGAGTCTTTTATGTAGGTATTTACTTAGCTTATCTTAGTACGGCACAATACCACATACAGTGTACCCAGTGAGCATCAAATTCACTGCAGTAGTAATGGTTGGTGAGACCAGCTTACTAACTAATGCTCTACGGCCTATAGATAAAAAGTACCGCCTAAAGATATTTTAATTAGACTTTTTTTTTTCGACCACACTATCCATTCAAACAAATGAGCAAAAATACAGTTGAATTGTTTTCAACAGTCTCGCATTGGAACCACAAATTTCTAGTCAGCAAAATTTTAAGTAAATTAATCAGGGTGGGTGTCGACAGAAGCTAATAGCATTTTCTGAGATGGGGAGACCTCGGGGTGGATCTAGAGCAACAATCTATGCGCATAGGAATGTAGAATGCAAAATATTCAGAACAGGCAGAGTGTGTGTTAGAAACGCAGACCAATCCCTCTTGGGATGGAGTAGGGAAAATTAGGTAACAGGGAGGAGGAGGGGGGAGATGGAGGGAGGACAGAGATGCCTTGTTAGAAGGAAATGTATATCAATTTGTCAGAGAGAGAGAGAAATGATTTAATCCAACCTAAATATGTTGTAACTGGAGTATCCAAGCTTCCTGGGTCCCCAGGGACAGCAAGGCACAGAAGAGGGGCTGTCTGTAAGCCTGTGTGGGTGCTGATGGTGGGTGACCAGAGAGCCAGGAACAGAGAAGTTAGGCTAGCGCAAATCAAAAGTTTGTGGCTAGAAGATGTGGGTATTTTAATAGAGTGCCAAAGTCTGACGTCATCAGCGTACATCAAAAATGTTGCTTTGTTGTCTGAAGTCTGTTAACATTAGTACTTCGGCTGCTCAAACTAAATGGAAAATCGATAAATTAGACAATATTACTAACACTAACCTATGTATTCGTATCAGCTAACCTGTGCTCACCTTATATTTGTTTCAGCTGTGTTCATTGTGAGATGAACATGTCATCTGAATGGTATGGAAACCTATCTATGAACACAGCCATGTCATCATCTTTATCCATCTTGTAATTCAGCCAGTAAAATCCTTATTGTAAAGTTTTCATTCATTTTTATCAACAACAACAAACCTCAAAGCAAAATAATTCATGAAATTCCCTCAAAACTTTTCGCCAAACGTCTTCTATGCAAGAATCAGAAGGAACAAACACTATGGAAAGAAATCACCAAAGATCATTCCAGTTCAGCATTCCTCCTAGCTCGCTCTGTAAAAATCACTAAAAGTTATCAAAATTTCTCATTCAGCATAAACTGACTGTCTTATATTTACAAACTATGCAAATAATAATGAAAAAAATTGGCGAAGAGAGAAAAATGGGTTGGGGTCGTGCTATACTTGAATATACGTAGAAAAAAAATGTTATACTTTACTAAAATTAAACCCATTTGCTGACGCAACTCCAACCCTACTAAGAAGTATATTTAAGTAAAAATGAAATGAATTAGACAAATATTTCTTAATTTATTTATTTGAGCTTCAAATTGAGTGCACACTGGTTTTGTTATTTCATTTGACGAATTGAATTTAATATAATTACCATTATAACAGTACACAACATAAAAATAGTGGGCACTTGTTGTATATCTGCTGTATTACAGTACTCAAATTTGAAAAATCAGAGCAGAAAAACACATGGGACTGCAGTGCCAAATCAAGTAACCGTATTATACAAGAGGTTACAATTTTATACCTATGTTTGAACTCAAAATTGAGTACCCGTATTATACAAGAGGTTACAATTTTATACCTATTTTTCAACTCAAAATCTAGTACTCG
>VCCN01005667.1:5283204-5303466 GCA_006491835.1 Architeuthis dux | reverse complement strand
AACTTGTGTGTCTGTTCATGTATGACTGAAATAGACATGAAATTGATATGATAACACAACTGTGAAATTCAAACACTATCATTTAGCAATTGGAGTCACCTACGGTGGCAGGAGAAAATCTTTGCTCGGCAAACAAAGTCACCCACAAAGTGCTAAAGGTCAAAGTAAGAGAAGTGATTCGCTAAGAAGCCATATCAGCATATAACAGTCTGTTCAGATGCTGGCTTTTTCTCAGTATCAGGAGGTAATCTTTTCTAGAAAACACAAAGTTCTGCATTTGTTCACAAGCCACCAGTCAGAAAACTGTTGCTTACTGTTTTGTTATAAGAAAACGGTTGTAAAAAAAACTAACAAAATGGCAGGGAGAGTAGGGGTTATAAAAAATGGGTTTTAAACTGATCTAGACTGAATAATTTCCTTCTTGCCTCAATCAACTGATAAATTAATTCCAAAACAAAAGGTGAGGCATGAATGACCCAAATTCTGTACCGAATCAACCACTAGAGAAGGGGTGGCCAAACTTGCTTAATATAAGAGCCATACAAAATAAACTGATGTTTGAGAACCGTAAGATATAAACAAAATGTATATACGTTTTTATTGTTACATACACATTTTGTTATAAAAATGTTATATAAATACTAACAAACATATTTCCTATAGTTTTGAGAAGGGTCATTAATATTTAAATGGTTCTTGACAGAGAACGTTGTTGAAAGCCGAAACGTTGTGTTTACAACAGAAAAGAACCATTTGAATACTAACAAGCATATGCAATATCCGAATACTAGTCTGGATAAATTGGTTAATAATAATACGCAATAATACTTAATAAAGTATGTAATTTTTCAAACTTAATTAATCACTGCTACCCATAACACTAGTTTATTGCTGGGTTTAGGTTATTCATGTGTTCTGACATTTATATGTATCTAGACTCCGCCCAGCTCTAACCATTTATAGTAGAAACTTGAAATTTTGCGGGCGCACGCAAGCACGCACGCACGCACACCTCAATGAGTAGAGAAAATGTTTTTGTTTTTTGAAAATCCCCTCCCATAAATAGGTTTTAGGAGGGGGGGTTCAATATGCAATGTAAGTTTATGTTAAATTGGTCACTAGTTTGTGCCCGTTTGTTTTTTGAAAATTCAGACCTTTTTTAGTGATCACAGATCACAAAAGGCGAGAGAAGTAACTTATTTATTGATCACACTTTTTAATTGATATACACAGCATATATGGGTGGCAGTGATTCATGATTTCTCTTGAAATGCTAGTTTTTCATACCGAGTAAATAATTATAAAAGGATGAATTTTTTCTTTTTTTTTTTAAAGAAAACACTGCTACCCACAACAGACTGGTTTAAATACTGTTGCAGGGTTTAGGTTACTCATGTGTTCTAATATTTATATGTACCTATCTATGTAATCGGACTTCGCCAAGCCCTAACTGTTCATAGCAGAAACTTGAAATTTTGCAGATGCACGCACACACAGTAGGAAAAATGTTTTTTTTTGTTTTTTTGAAAATTCCCCCCCAAAATAGGTTTTTATTGGGGGGTTCAATTTACAATGTAAGTTTATGCCAAATTGATCCCTTAGTTAGTGTCTAGCAGCAGTCTCACTTGTTTTTTGAAAATTTGGTCTTTTTAGTGACCACTGACCACCATCACTGCTAATTGACAAGGTATAAAGAAGCATATATTAGGTGGCAGTGATTCATAATTTCCCTTGGAATGCTAGTCTTATACTGTTTATATTAACTGTAATGAGAAAAGGAGCTTGGTGAACATTTCCGCCAGGCCTACATTAAATTTGAAAGAGACACATTTCGTTTTCGCCATCCCTGCTCTAGAGTCAGAATTAAACATTCAATCGGCCATTGGTGATAAAATATCAACAATCAGTCCAAACCAATAATCTTCAAGTCTGTTTCCTTACATCAAATGCAAAAGATCTGTCATCTATTACTCATAGAATGATGACTGATTTGCAAAACAGACAAGTAAAATAAACACAACATACGATTTGATAACTTGTTGACAAAATGTATCAGTTAGACTGGTGTGGATTTCAACTCAGTGTGGCTTTCACTATTCAACAGGGACACAGTATGAAATTCTTTGTTTAACAAAGAAAACATCTACAACCTCAAGCATTGCTGCTAACAAACAAAAAATCTATCTTTATTATTGGATGAAGTATTGTAACACCACTTTTTATTAAATTTGACTAGTTTTTTACCTTCATCCTAATTTTAGTTGTTTTTATTAATTCAGGCCACTATTTCCAGTGTTGCCAACTCAAAAATATTTTCGCGCTAGTTTGACTGCCAAAAAGTGCTAAAAAAGTGCTAAAATTTTTTAAATTGCCAAAAATGGCTAGAAACCACCAAAGAGATGCTAAAATGGTCAAATATAGCCAGGAAAAGGCCAAACTGTTTTAGCCGAAAAAGCGCTAATTTAGCGCTTTTTGCAATGCCAAAACAAGAAACGCACTAAATTGGGACCACTGACTATTTCTATGGCAACGAATAACAGCACAATCAGAAATAAAGAGCAAGACCCTGGTGAGAATCGAACCCACAACCTCATTGCCAGAGGGAGACTAGTTTACGCCTAGCTGCTCTTACCAACCGGCCTTGAAGACCTAATGGATTAGCAGAAGCCAACTCACACCCATAAAACCGACCCTCTGCACCATATCTATCTTGTTTTACATCTGAGACCCAGTAGTGGCCCGAATTAATAAGTTGTATAAAAACAACTAAAATTGGGATGAAGGTAAAAACTAGTCAAATTTAATAAAAGAAATCTGTTTGCTACCATTTTTCCTGTTGCCACTACTGGAAAAAGTGTCTTTCTTCACATATGGATAGTACACCTGAAGAAGGCTATAGAATAGATCAGCCAAAATGTTGTTGGAACATCAAAACAACAAGATGAAGGAGTTCAATTGTCCGAAAAACTGAATTGATTTCAGATGTTTCAGAATCTAATAGAACATTTTATTTTAGTATGGAAAAAAAGTATACAATTTGTATATACAAGCACACATCATAACAATCATATTTACACAATATCTAGCGCCTTTGCGGTGGTGTAATAAACATCATAATTCTTCTTAAAATCATTCACATCTGTTGATAGCACTATATATTCCAGTAATCTATTCCAAAGTCCCACCACTCTATTGCTAAAAAGGAATTTTCTGATATTCAATCTACTTTTATTTGCTTCTACCATATATGTGACCTCTCAGTCCCTTGTACCCCCTTCTAGTAAAAAATACATCAGGGTTTACTACTTCTAAACAATATTGTTAACCTGTATTTAACAGATCATGTTAATAAGATGGACGATTTAAAATGTCCTCACCATTCTCATTACTATTTTTCCAGAATAAAGGAGTATAAAAAAAAATTAGTTTAAAAAATTATGTTATCGTATATGCTGGACTATAAGATGAATGATTTACAAGGGTATTTGAAGGACTGCAACCCATCCAAGCCCCATAACAGTCCATATTGAGCTTTGGTAATTGGTCCCCTAGTCATAATATCAGCACACTGGATGCAGTGTAATATTTGCATAGTTTTTTTGTTTTTTTCAGGTAGTGAAAACCAGTATTTATTTTCCTCCCCACAATGGCAAAATGCGACATATGGTCTTTTTCTTTTAGTCTAGGGAAATGGCTTACAAGAATATTTGGAGAACAACCACTCACTGCAACTCATCCCAGCCCCATAACTGTCCATATCGAGCCTGCAAGTAATAATATCAGTGCATTGGATGCAGTGTAAAATATATATATATATATATAATTATTTTTAATTAAATGTCAGTCTTATATATACTGGCATATACACTAATCAAATTCCAAAATACAGGTATACCTTGATTAGAGCGGTTAATTCATTCCAAGATATTCTGTACTGTTCAAAACCGCACTAGTCAAGGTCTTATTATAATTTAATGTTTTTCATTCCAGCTTATATACTTAGTTACATTAATCTGTACAGCAATACCATAGCCATACTACATCAAAACCCGCACTAATCAAGGTATTGCTGTAATTCATTCAAAATGATCCCATTCCATCCATCACATATTCTAGAACAGTGGTCACCGACCTGGGTTCACGAAAAAATAAAAAAAGGGGTTTAGACTGGGTTCATCAGTAAAGTTTGACAGAGAAAATTGTTAATATTAGGTAAAACATTAATAACAGCTAAAACATTTCGGTTTTTATATAAATTCGATGTCTGCTCTCCAGAGATTGTTAGGTATTGTTTATATTAACTTTCATTATTAATTTACAGAGCACTATTTTTATGAAATGGTATAGTGTTTAATAAAAGGAAAATGAAAAGATGTGTACGTATATTGTTATGTAAAACATTAATATACTTGAAATAGGCTTTTTTTTTACAGTAGTTAATTGCATCATTAAACCAGCTTCAGTGTAGTTGGGGCTGGGTTTAAACTAATAAGAAAAATGGTAGTTAAATTTGGTATGTCTGATATCAGAATAAAGTTTATTTTTTTAAATATTAATATTCTCGGACGTGACTGTCTTTTCACTTAGGCTGTTCTATGCGTTTGCCACTCTTATCGAGAGGAAATCTTTTCTAACACCAGTGGAGGTTTGATTTTGTAGTTTATGGCCGTGTCCTCTGCTTTTACTGCAGACAGATGAAGTCAGCATTTTCTTATCAGGGTATTTTGAGCAAGAATGTCAGTATATACATTGTTCCGGATTCATAACACATTATCAAGTATAAAGGTTATTTATAAGTGTCTCAGTAATATTTTGGATTTGTATCGTGAAAAAAGGTTGGAGATCACAGTTCTAGAAACATCCACACTAACAGAAAAGAAAGAAAGAAAAAGAAAAAAAGGGTGTGGCTGAATGCAACTGGTCAACTAGTTAGCACTACTAGCTCTGCCCAGCATATGCCTTTTTCCCCTCTCCCTCACTTCTAGCAGTGGGAGAATTTTCTATGTCCATTAACCAGTTCCTTCTAGCTGAATCTCTGCCAACTGATCAATAAAATCTCTCTCCCTTCCTACCCTCTCCACTCCACTCACAGATTCAGACAACGAGAAGGGTGAGTGCCAGTTTCTTCTACCAAACAGCCAATAATTCATTTGGGCTTGAACTAACAGACCAAAATTAGCCAACAATAAATCTTTCTTTTCAAAAGAAATCAGCTTATACTAAAACTCATTCCAGCACAAATACAGTATTTACCGGCGTGGAAGATGCTATTCACCCCTCTCTCCTCCAAAACCGAAGGTTACTTTTTTTCTGCATAGGCTTATCCTAACCCCAGAAGAAGGTAATCTATCCTAGACAGTAATCTGGACTCCTATATGACCTCTGAATGAAATAAAGTATGAAATAGTAAATTAACAAAAAGTATCATGAATAAAATAAAAAATATATACGTAATCACAAAATTTCATTCCTGTTGTTGTATATCAATATTAGGTTGGATATCCGGTGCCGGATTCACAAAAGATTATCAGTTCCACCATGTGAATCCGGCGCCAGATATCTGACCAGATTGATATTCCGGTACGTCATTAATCAATATTACTGGTATTTTCACTCTCCTCAAACGACCTTGACTTTACGTGTACATTATTAAGTGTCATGACTGAATCGAGGAACTGGAGTATCGTAGTGTAGGTGCAGCTCTACCGTGGGTATTACCAGTAGGCAAGGTGTAGACTTACTGCAAAAGAAAGAAATGCTGACTATAGATGGTCAAGAAGATCTACATGTTGCTAAGCCACCCACAGAACATCTTGGCAGGGTAGATGAAGGTGCCAAGACCTTAATTCTATGTTCATTTTATTTCTTTTTTTTTCTCCCAAAAAACAATTCCTTGAGGGTGGAGCGTCCTTGATGCCAGGAAATACGGTAATTCTTATTTATACAATAAGTATCATGTTCAGATATACAAACTGGTAAGCAATTTTCTAAGTTTAAATTTAGAGTGACACCATATTGCGTCAAGTTTTGATTAGTGATGTACCGGAATATCAATCTGGTCGGATATCCAGTGTCGGATTTGCAAAAGATTATCAAAGTTTCAAATTTTAGCCACCCAATATTTTTTTAACAGACGTGTATTTTAATTTTTTACCTTGGAATAAGATGGATTCAGATATTCGATTTTTTGTGAATCCGGCGCCAGATATCTGACCGAATTGATATCCCAGTACATCACAGTAGAAAACCAATATGAATATATCGTAAAGATTATCAGAAGCTACTTTTTTTTTAAAAATTATATAATGTCAAAATAAACTATTAATGATTAGCAACTGCCACCAAGGTTTCTGCAGTTTTTAAGTTGGTTTGTAAGTATTGCGCATACATCCTTATTACATATATTAAAAAAAAGTTGGTTTTTTTTTTAAATTTCCCCCCTAAATAGGTTTTTAGTGAGGTGGGGGTTCAATTTACAATGTAAGTTTATGCTAAATTGATATTTTAGTTTGTCTCTGGCAGCATTTACTTGTTTTTTGGAAAATTTTTTTTTTTAGTGATTACATTAAAAGGTGAGAAAAGTAACTTATTCATTGATCACCCCCAACACGGCATGCTGCTAAAAGACATTGGTCAAGTGACGGTTTCTATTGAGTGACTAACCAGCTGGGAGAATTTGCATTCACTTCGTGCTAATGCCCTTAGGAAAGGCATGAATCCACTTCTCTCCCCAGCTATATGTAAATAGCAGGACATTTGGAGCCCTCTATCCCCGTAAGGCAGTCCATCTTTAGACAATATTACTAACACTAACACTAACCTATGTTATTTTCTATAGTTTTGAGAAGGGTCATTAATATTCAAATGGTTCTTCGAACAATTGAACAACAACTTGTTATTTGTGTTGTAAACACAACGTTTCAGCCCATCCACTCAGATTTTACACCTGAAGAAGGCCGAAGAATGGATCGGCCGAAACATTGTGTTTACAACACAAATAACAAGGAGTTCAATCGTCCAAAGAACCATTTGAATACTAACCTATGTATTTGTATTCATTTCAACTATGGTACGATGGAAATGGGGCATTAAGTTTTTATATCTACTTGAGTTTCACAGTATATTTGATGTAGTTATACATATTCTCAGATATGCATTTTGATGTTTAACAAAAAAAAAGCATATTTGTAAGCAATATCAGTTCATTTGAAATTATTTTAGGCGCCGTCCATACTACTATTAAAGATAGTGCATATTTCATGGTTCTGATAATAGGAAATACTAAGGGTTACTTCAATGCATAGAAATCAAGCAACACTTTCTATTTTTTGTTGATAAGTAGCACATATGATAAGGTATATATGGTAGCATTTCTAGGCTGAAGGCGATATTACTGTCTATGTTAGGACCAAAATACTTTAGGTGGGGCAAACGGGCCACCATTACTACAGATGAATCTTAGGGATAATATTAATTTTCAACCCCTCAAAATGTTGCCAATCTATGGTAGAATCACAAATACCACAAACAAAGTTGGTTGATTGTATACATCCCCAACCGGGCCAAATTCAAAATGGCGGATTTTTAGATCTGGTGCCATAGGCCAAAGTTTTGATATCTCAGAATATGGATGTGTTACTGTTATATATCATTAAAAAGCTCTTTTAATGCTGCTTAATATTAACATAAGAACCATGATCATAAAATCAACAGATTTTCTGTTATTTGTGGTTGATCAAAATGGCTTCAGGAAATTGAATGGTGCCATGTCATCTGATATCATGGAAACTGCTGTTTCTGATATTGTTAAAAAGTTACCAAAGCCTCAATGCTAGGGATAACTCAGAGAGAGGACTAGAGTGAAGGATATTATACAAATAATTAAGCAGCAAAAAATGGAGATGGGCAGGCCACCTAGCAAGAAGACAGGACAATAGATGGGGGGAAAGACTAACCGATTGGTGTCCACGGGACAGTAAACGAAATAGGAAAAGACCAGATACAAGATGGGACAGGCGAGATAGAAAAGCATATATTTGCCAGTAAGACTTGACAGAGGTTAGCACAAGATAGGTCGTCATGGAAGGAGATGGGAAAGGCCTTTGTCCAGCAGTGGACTTATAGCTGCTGCTGCTGATGAAATTTAGTTAGAACAAATTGGTTTTCAGTAATGCTGATGATTTTGCTGATCTCATTATCAGATAAACTGATGTATGATGCTCCATAAGACAATATCGTCACTTCAAACAACATGTCTTTTGTACAATCATACATGCATATATTTTGCTGAATTAATCATTTATTACTAGTGGCAGCTCACTGCCCTGAAGCACGGGGTAAATGGGCCACCACATGTCACTCAGTTACTTAATGCCACTATGTGTTCTACTTTTTGTCATATAATACTGCACCACTGATATATAGTCATGTAATAAAAACCAGTTATTTCAGATATTAAGTGTACATAGCATGTCAATAACATAAAAAAAGGTGGCCCAATTACCACATTCTATGGTAATTAAACAGCATATTCATCAGAAATTAATGTGATAATGAAATTAAATGTATATCTTTATCAGATTGCACACCATGAACTCGTCAAAGAACAATTGAAAGTGCATATGATGTATCAAACAGACAAGTCCATGGTGTGTAATCTGATAAAGATATGCATTTAATTTCATTATTGCGTTAATTTCTGATAAATATGTTAATTATACTTTTTAATAAAAATAGATACTTTTTAGAGCCTATGTACGACTTCTGGAGCCTCTCTATGCTGGTTAAACACTGCCATAGGTTTATGTCCCTCAAAGCAAAGATTACCATTTAATTTATTTACTAAGCTTTGCTTAGCCTGGTACAAGGCTATTCAGTAAAGATCAAACTCAGTACAGTAATGAATTAGTTAAGACAAACTTGTTAACCATCATGCTATGGTAAGTATCCAATAGACATTTACTAGGCTTTGCCTAGTCAGACAAAGTCATAACACTAAGGTACCAGTGAGGATCAAACTCACTACACTAACTAGTGGTCAACCAGACTGATTCGTTAACCTTCGCACTAAGCCTGATGCAGTGTATTGTCTATGAGGGACAGTGTGATTTTTTTTGTTTCTCTGTCCATAACAATGGACTCGTCCAATTAAACGTAACAATTTTGCTGATAAAAATATCTCCTACCCACCCTTCAAACAATAGACTTTTCCACTGAAACAATTTCAGTAGTTTCATTTCTTTAAAAAATGATCTCATAGAAATTCAAATATATCCGTGAATTTTTTCACTGGGACTAACTAGTATATACTGTATTTTACCATGTATAACCCGAACCCCTAGATAATCCGCAGCTCCGATTGAGTTTCAGTTTTGAATTTTAAAAATGCATTATCCTGTGAATAAAATTATGTATAACAATTATGTTTCTGATATTTTCTATAGTTATGAGAAGGGTCATTAACATTCAAATAGTTCTAGATCCTCAACAGACCCAAGACAAGGACAAAGAAACACCCAAATCCTACGTTATAAGATTAAAAACCTTCTGTTTACCCCATTACACTCAGATATTACACCTGAAGAAGGCCGAAGAATGGATCAGCCGAAACGTGTTAACAACACAAACGACAAGGTGTTCATTCATCCAAAGAACTATATGAATTATGTTTCTGTTGTGTAATTAATATTCTAAAAATGAATGGCTACACTACCTCTGATAGGTGGACTCTTCCACATAAATAAGCCAGTGTCAGAGTCGCCAACTCAAAAAATATTTGTGTGCTAGTTTGTCTGCCAAAAAGAGCTAATTTTTTAATTTTTTAAAATAGCCGAAAATGGCCAGGAACAGTCAAAAAGACATTAAAAATTGGCAAAAAAAAAAGGTCCAAAATGTTTAAGCACAAAGACACTAATTTAGCACTTTTTGCACTGTCAAAACAAGAAACGCACTGAATCTAGCTAAATACGTGACACTGATCAGAGTGTGTTAGCAAGTTGTTTGGTGATGCTCTATCACTGCTGTATGTGACTGTGGATATCTTTGGATCATTGGAATCTTTTACAGAAAGCAAGTGGACCAACATAACATTGGTGCCCCTGCGAGAATTTGAACCACCAACCTTTTTCGGTTAACAGTTTCAATAGATAATGCACGCCTGGATTTTTTTAACTCAAACTCTTCATAAATAAATGCAGATTTATACATGGTGAAATACAGTAATAAGAATTGTGCTATGTAAGATAAATATATTTGCGACCAGAAAGATTTTTGAAATTCTTTAAAAGTCAAATACTTATCTCTTGTACATATATAGTAACAAGGCCAGTTGAGTGAGCATCAGATAAACTTAAGCCCTCTCAGACATCTGCTAAACCATTTCTTGGTTTTAATGTTATTCAATAATGTTCAGATATCTACTAAACAAAGAACAGGTTCATGTGTGTATATACACAATCCTTCACCGTTAGAAATGAAGACCTATTTATTTTATTTTTACACACACACACACAAGGTTGACAATGGGTGTAAGGATTTCTTTAGTTATTACTGCCCGGGCAGTAGTTTATATATATCACCACACACATACCCACACAAAGAATAACCCCACAAGCACACATGATTATAGCATGCACACACCCCAGAGGTCGGCCGGAGGACACTTTTTTCCCCACCAATAAGATCTGTCCACTTCATTTACAACAAGACCACCACCGGTCGCTCTCTACCAAAAATATCTTCTTCACCTCCGATGAAAGCCAATTTTTATGGCTGAAACATGTCAGGAAATAATTATTTCAAATAATTGAGTCTCCGCATTGTCTTTCCTTTTATCATATGTGTGAGCATGCTAAATATGTAAATTAATACAAAATATCACCATCCTAGTTTATCAAATTCTACAAGCACTTTTCTCAATATACCTTTCTTTAAAACATACATAGATCTTTACTAAATGAAAGGAAATTCATTGTTTCGAACTGACCCATTGGTGCGGATGGGCAGTGACTCACACAAGCATTCCTTCCCTCTGACTGACTGATAGATAAAAATGAAGATAAAAAGGAAGACAGCCACTGTCAAGATAGAAAGAAAGACAGCCACTCCCTGGGTGAGATCATAATGTAACCACCCCCTTGGAACTAAAAAGTAAGAAGATTGGGAAAGGCAAGACATTTCAGTGGCAATCTGCCCAGTGTTATTGATAATAACAGATCAACAAGATCTTTCAGTATTAGAATACTTGACCTTTAGCACTCTGTAGGTGAATTCCTTCACTGAGCAAAAGGTTTATCCTGCCACTGTGGGCAACAGGTCCCTGAACCGTCCCGAAAGGAAATGTAAACCGTCCCGAAAGGAAATGTAAACCGTCTCAAAATCAAAATGTTGTTTCTTTACTTTGTTATTATCATGTATAGTTGTTAGTAGCATAATAAAAACACCATTAAAATGTTGAGGAAATAAATAATTGTCAAACTCCAGTCCAAACCGGGAGCTGACTTTGTTTTTCTACTGTAACAAAAACAACAAAATGACAAGAACAATCCTCACCAAATTTTAAAATGAAAAAGATATCTTCCCTGGTCTCATCCGGGATGGAGGTGATTTAAAAGAAAAAAAAAAAAAAAGAAAAAAAAAGGAAATTTTTTAAAAAAAAATCACTTCCGTCCTAGAGGCGTCGCGGGGAAGATTTTTATTTGTCCCAAACACATCTTTACCATCCACAGGACAATGTTAATTTCAAGCCCTGGCAGGCGACTTTGATCGCCAAAATGATAGTGTATTTGAATTTCTCATTTGTGTTGTCGTGTCAATGTCAATCTCAGTCATACATGAACAAACAAGTTATAGGCTTTCATAGTTACTAATTGTACAAAATCTTGGCACCCTTGAAAAAGAGTGCAGTGTGCTAAAGGTTGAATCATAGAGACTAGAAAGAAGAAAAGTTTTAAAAGAACATATCTGTAGGTAATCAATGATCAGCTGTATTGTAATATTTCAATGTTCATTTCACATCAACATCAGAACATTTCACTGAAATCAGTGATTGATCCCCAATGTCCCTAAATTTATGGGAAATTTGGAAAAAAATAAGTAAACTAGCATTCTAAGGGAAATTATAAATCACTGCCACCCATATATGCTGTGTTGGGGGTGATCAATCAAAAAGTTGGGAAAAGGGGTGATCAATGAATAAATTACTAAAAGGTGGGCACAAACTAGTGACCAATTTAGCATAAACTTACATTGCATATAAAAACCTATTTAGGGGCAATTTAAAAAAAAAGAATTCCCTACTCATTGGGGGGGGGGCAATTAGAGCTGGGAAAAGTCCTGATAGATAGATACATATAAATGTCAGAACACATGAATAACCTAAACCCAGCAATAAACTAGTGATTAACATTAACAAACTGCAAATTCTTACAAATGACATGAATTTTCTAAAAATATGTTTGAGCCTTAAAAATAGGGGTTTTTTGGGGTTTTTTTTTAAACTTACTAATTTTGGAAGTTACAACCTATTTTTTTTTTATCGAATGTAAATAACTTCAAACATTTTCGGTGTCGAGGCAAAATGTGTCCCTTTTTGATTCTACAATTTTCAGGGTGCCTGATGTAAACTTAATCCAAATATTTGATATTACTATTATTGGGGTCATATTTTAGGCCTATCAGAGGCAAAATTGTTATCAGTAATATATTACTGACAAAGATTAGTTGGACAAGGAAGAAAACCAAAGTTTAGCTGTGATTTCAAGACCAATGAGGTCTAAAGAATGAAATATTATTTCATTATCAATACAATTAGTTATGGTATTGTCTAATTTTAAACACCAAGAAATAAACATTAGTATGAAATTGTATTCCAAGTCTTTTTAATCCTTAATTTAATAAAATTAGTTAGGGCTCTAGACTAACTTTTTTCACTACCGTCCCGAAAAAACTTTTCTTAACCGTCCTGAAGGAAATGTAAACCGTCTCAAAATCAAAATGTTGTCTCTTTACTTTGTTATTATCATCTATAGTTGTTAGTAGCATAATAAAAACACTATTAAAATATTGAGGAAATAAATAATTGTCAAACTCCAGTCAGTAACAAAAACAACAAAACAAGAACAATCCTCACCAAATTTTTTTTTCGCGGAGAAGATATTTGTTTGTCCCAAGACAACGTTAATTTTTAGCCATGGTAGTTAGCTTAGTATGGCTTGCATGCATCGTCAATAGTCCATATTAACTTCCAGCTACTAACTATGGGTGGTTAAACTTAAAAACGGAAGTACAGTGGACACGGACAGACTAATCCCAACCAGCTGTGATCACCAAAACAAACCTTATTGTCATATTGATAGGAGCTGAAACAGATTGATATCATCTGTCAGAGGAATCGATTATTGTGATCACTTCAGGTCTGAGTCTTTTAACAATATCGGTTGATAACTGGCAAAGGATATAAAAAGTGGAACAATTTACATTCAGTGTTATGTTATTAAATTCATTGTTATTAACAACTTTAGATTATATGAAATTAATTACATGAATTTTTAATTAATTTCAAATAAAGTGTTTGGGACTGATCGATAACATTATCTAAATAGCTTCCTCCGTATGTACAACATACAACTAGTAATATTTAAATATCGGCCAATCTATTCGTGTTTACAACACAAGCAACAAGAAGGAGTTCAATCGTCCAAAGAACCATTTGAATATTAATGAACCTTCTCAAAACTATAGAAAAAAAAACAGTATAGTGTCCCGTCCAGTCTCTTAAGAGACAACTCCCAATGGAGCATGGAGCCCGGTGACAAAGACCCGGTTTCTGTTGCATGCATCAGCTTAGTGATCCTTGCAAGTTTCAAGTCTGGTAAAGACCAGGACTTTATTCTTACAAGTTTTTTTTATGACCACCCCCTTGACAGGATACAAATCTACCGAAGGGATACCCTAATCACACAGTGGTCACCAACCTGGGATTGTACAAACCTAAAGGGTTCGCAAAAGAATTTTCTGGGTTCATGAAAAAGGGGTTCTGGCAGGGTTCGTCAGTAAAGTTTGATAGAGACTTGATCAAAATTGTTAATATTAGGTAAATAATAAGTGTAAGTGTACATAGTGTAAATCGCATAGTAAGACTACATACAAGAGAACCCCCCCCCTGTTGCACACATTTTATATGCAATTATCAAGAGCTTAAAATAAGGCCTCAGATTACACACAAGTTTTCAATATTTGTATGGAGAAAGATTTCCTGGAGATTCAGTCAAAGCTCATTATCTTTTCGATGTGAGTTAATGATAGAATTCTTACTGTCTTCATAATTATTGCATTTGAAACTAAAATTCAAGCTTTCAATATAAACCCTAAGTAAATATAAAAGCTTTTATATGAGAGTTGTTTTTTTTTTTAAATGAATACAAGGATTTCTTAAAGCAAGATCTACATTAATACTTACATTGTGGATTTTGGTAGATACCCTATTCACTTTACGGCGGTGCAGAGTGGCCAAACAGTTAACGAGACAGAGAACGGGATAAGCCAGCCAAGTTTAAACTCCAGCTGAGAATTTGTGTTCTCTGTACTAATGCCCTTGGGAAAGACATGAATCTACCTCCTCCGCCCAGCTATGGGTAAATAGTAGAGAGAAGGACAACTCAGATTTCAAACATGCCTGAAGAGGGATGGACTCAGTCAGGCTCGACCTTGATACACCCCGTGATGAAATCATGTGTGGTGCCTCAAGCTTTCCACCCGCTGAGTTATGGGATAGAAAAACAAAATTAAACTATTTACTTTAATTCTTTAACATAGCTTCTATTATTATTATTATTATTATTATTATTATTATACTACAACTGTGTATCCTTACCAGGGGTCGAAATCAACGTTGTCCTGTCGCCTCGGGGATGGTAAAAATGTGATTTTTAATTTATTTTTTTTTTAATTTGGTGAGGATTGTTCTTGTTGTTTTTGTTACAGTAGAAAAACAAAGTCAGCTCCAGGTTTGGACTGGAGTTTGACAATTATTTATTTCCTCAACGTTTTAATGGTGTTTTTATTATGCTACTAACAACTATAGATGATAATAACAAAGCAAAGAAACAACATTTTGATTTTGGGACGGTTTACATTTCCTTTCGGGACGGTTAAAATTGTGTTCCGGGATGGTAGTGAAAAAAGTTAGTCTGGGGCCCTGATCCTTACCAGTATAACCAATGGAAATTCTGGTGTAAAATTTGAGTGTGATGGGTTAAACAGAAATTATGTTTAAAGGGGGGTAGCCTTTATAGCACATGGCCCTGGTGTTTCTGTGCCTTTGTCCTGTCGGGTTTAGATTTGTTGAGAAGTGTAAGCCACATCGGGTTGAAATCCACATTTGTCTGGCTAATGCATTTAGTCGACATTTTGATGTGTTTACAACACAAATAACAAGAAGGATTTCAATCGTTCGAAGAACCATTTGAATATTAATGACCCTTCTCAAAACTATAGAAAATATCTCTACAATAAGTATTATTTTAATAATAGGAAAGTGGAATCATTTAATTTCAATGGCTTTATAACTTTTTGGGGAACACTCCAAAATACTATTCCTTGCAACTCCTCCCCTTCCTTGACATTCTGCAGTTCTTGATTCAACTAGAAAGCACTCAGAGAGCGCATACCTCCGCCAACATCCGTGTCACTAAAAACAGAACAATCAGCCTACAGATACCAGACTATGCAATGACAAAAGCTTGTAATAGTTATTCATCAGATTTAAAGGTCTTCAATTCTATGTTAAGAAGTTTGTCAATCTCAATGTTGATTGTTTTAACCTAAAAAGACTAACAAAAGTGCTGACAATGCAGTAATTTTGATTGCACAATCACACAAGAGTGATGACAATGCAGTACGATTGCACAGTCACAGAAAAGTGCGGAGAATGCAATAATTGTGGTTATGCAATCACACAAAAGTGCTGACAATGCATGGTTGCACAATCACCAATGCATTTTGTTATTATGACATCAACAGCAATGAAGACGTCATCGCAATGAAGTCATCACAGACATCATTGTGGTAACTTCTGTTATTGCACCACCACACTATACTTTCATTATGACATCACTGTGTTATTACAACCGAAAGCTGAAAAACTGTCCTATCTCGCAATGTTAACTAAATTGCAAAAATAATTCCTGGATCCACCCCAAAAATTAATCAATTCTTCCTTGACCCATGACTCACCCTTCTAGGAAATTCATTGAGAACTTTTGGAGATATTGTGTGGACAGAAAGACAGATAAATAGACAGACAGATAAATAGACAGACAGATAAATAGACAGACAGATAAATAGACAGACAGATAAATAGACAGACAAATAGAAAGACAGACAAATAGAAAGACAGACAAATAGACAGACAGATAAATAGACAGACAGACAAATAAACAGACATTGCTGAATACATAACCTTTCTCCAACTTCATTGGCAGAGGTAATTAAATCAACTTTTTTTTGCAATATAGAAAAAGCAATATAAAAATGTTTGCGGCTAAATACTAGTTGTGAGAAGTATTTGTCAGAAACTTATTTAAACAGAATCAATGATGGATCTGTGGGTAATAAGCAAATTTGCAACACTAGAGCCAATGTTTTAAAGAAGGGTGGAAACACAAATATGTGGGTCAGTATGGACAAATATTAATACAGAGATAATTATTGACATTTTGTTGTTAGTGTAGCTGTTACATATGTTGTATTCCCAAGGGCTTTGATGTCAAGCCTCTAACAAATGTTATGAAAGGAAGAAAAATATTGAATAGCAAGATATACAATGCTATTACAAATATTTTACAGATCAGAAGAAATGGGACGGCCAAGGTGACGGAATCCTTTAATCCCAAATTGGGTTCTGAGGTCATCTGACTTGGAATATGACATCTTTGAGTAAACAAACACTCTTGGTTTTCTAAATGTCCAATGTTTTAATGAAGCATTGGAAGTGCATTTGAACAGAACAATTCAGTTTCTAACCTTTAGTAGTCAACATTCTTTTTCAAACCTGCCCAGATAGTATAATGGTTAGCCTCACATACAAAAGGTCCCCAGTTCGATTCCCGGTATGGGAAAAGAGTGTGGAAAACTCTTCATTGGGCACTCAGTAGCTAATTGAGTATACACTAAGCCAGTGGTCTCCAACCCCTTTTCACGATACAAACCCCAAATATTACTGAGACACTTAGAAAGAATCCTAAAAACATGATAATAGAAAGTATATATATGTACACATCTTTTCATTTTCCTTTATTAATAATAAAAATAATGCGCTGTAAATTAATAATGAATGTTAATATAAACAATACATAATTTCCAGAGAGCAAAAATGGTTTGACATCATTCACAAAATGAAATTTTTGTCAAAACCGAAATGTTTTATGTGTTATTAATGCTTTACATTAATTAACAATTTGGATCAAGCTTCTCTGTCAAACCTTACTGATGATCCTCACCATAACACCTTTTTCATGAACCCAGAAAATCTTTTTGCGAACCCCTTAGGTTCATACGAACCCAGGTTGGTGACCACTGTATGATTAGGGTATCCCTTCGGGGGACTTGTATTCTGCCAAGGGGGTGGTCATAAAAAACTTTTAAGAATAAAGTCACGACCAGACTTGAAACTTGCAAGGATCACTAAGCTGACGCATGCAAAGGAAAACCGGATCTTCGTCACCAGCCATACATATTCCAATGGGAGTTGTTTCTCAAGAGACAGATACCTTTTCAAGGGCACCAAGATTTTGTTCACTTAGTAACTTTGAAAGCCTTGGAGTCGCCTGAAATGGAAGGACAAAGTCGCCTACCAAGTGCTAAAGGTTAAGAAGTAATAAAGAGGTGGGTCATTCCATGTCAAATCAACAAGGGGTTAAACCATGACCATGAATTTTGTTCAAATTTGGCATGTGTGTGTTTTTGTAGTAATTTACGGTCGTCTGCTTCTGTTAACAGCTTACCCATTTCTCCAAGTTGCTACTAAAAAAAAAAAAAAAAAAACACACACACACACATTCTTCCTGTTGAACTGACAGCTGTTACACACACAATGTTGAGCAAATTCATTCGCCACATAAATTTAATTCAGTTGATTATTTCATTAAAATCCTTGTAGCACAACTGCCCATTTGTTCTCCACTATGAAATTTTGTACATATTATGCCAAAGGCCAGACTAATTATTTGTCAAATTTAGAAAAAAAATTGATCAATGACCAATAAAAGATGAAAGATCAAGTTCGGGATCAACTTTTATATTTGACCTCTAAGGTAAAAATGGATATAATAAAAGTTTTAGATCTTGAGTACTTTAAACTGGTATATAAATGAGCTTTCAAACGAGATATTGATTTTCAAACTCAAACCTTCAAAAATTCACATTTTTGGCAAAGTTCAGAGGTCAGTATCTCGGAACCCTTTAAGCTAGAAATGTGAGACAGGTGCCATTCAATTTGTCCAATAAAAATCTATAATTGTGCAAAATCCGTGATAGTCATGGTATTTTTGCCTTAAAAATGTGTTGATTTGACATGGAATGACACAGATTAGAAATAACCAGATTGCTTTGTTGCATAAAAAAAGGTATAAAAACATTGAAGTGTCTTTTTGTGGCGTCTCGCTATGTGTGTGGCAGCAGGCGGCTAATTCTAAATGACAGAAAGGGACCGTACATATTTGGATGGCAGAGAGCCCAAATGAGAGCAAGTGTAAAGAGACTTTTTAGTAAGTCACACATACACCCAACAAAAACAATGACCAAACCATTCTCTTACTACGAGTAAGCTTTTCTCACCTCAGCAACTACCTGTGCTTTGAAATATGGAGTTCCTGGGTTGACAAGTCTCTTCCCCTCACTAGACACAAGTAAAGATGAATCATTTGGTTAGAAATAGTGAAACTTGATAGATTTCATTGTAATGCAAATGAGCACTTTGTACCCGACAAGCATTTTAAAATCACATTAACCAGATGAATTCATTGTATCTGATATAACTCCAATACAAAACAATGAGAATTACTCATTTAAGCAAAGCGATAACTGAATTGGGTCATTTAAATTTGAATAGGCATAACAATGAAAATTAATACTCTTAAATTGAATTGTATTTTAATACAATAGATTAACTAACTGAAATTTTGATGTGGGTATAATTTCTCAAATAAACTGGGATTAACGTCTGATACTTTAAGTCAAAACTAAAACCCTTGCTGTATGGTGAATTAGCTGATGGAATACGACCTGTTGGGCATCCTAAACTAGGCTATAAAAGGTAGGTAAAGTGTCCCATCTCTTAAGAGACAACGGCCAATGGAGTGTGGAGCCCGGTGACAAAGACCCGGTTTCTGTTGCATGCATCAGCTTAGTGATCCATTCAAGTTTCAAATCTGGTAGGGACCAGGACTTTATTCCTACAAGTTTTTTTTCTCTCAGCAATATTGATATAGTAAAACGCCCGTCTCTGAAGAGACAACTCCCAATGGAGTATACACCCGGTGACGAAGACCCGGTTTCTGTTGCATGAGTCAGCTTAGTGATCTTTGCAAGTTTCAAGTCTGGTCGAGACTAGGACTTTATTCTTACAAGTTTTTATGACCACCTCCTTGGCAGGATACAAGTCCACCGAAGGGATAACTCCATTCTAATCACACAGCTTAGAGTGTACTCAATTAGCTGCTGAGTGCACAGGGAAATTTATCCTAATGAAGAGTTTTCCACACTCTTCACTCATACCGGGAATTGAACCCAGGACCTTCTGCGTGTGAGGCAGACATGCGAACCATTACACCATACGAGTGGACTACGCTATAAAGACATGTAAAAATACTCTGAAAAGTGGTCGTGTCCTAGACCAGGGGAGGAAAAAAAAAGTAGATAATCGCCAGGAATGGAGACAATTCATCACACTTGCAAAAAAGTTAATGGGAAAAGAATAGATGAATATGAGAGAAAGATACAAAAGAAGGAGAGAGAAGACAATAATAATCTCTTGAATTTTTTAATGCTACAATCTATTAATCACTGCTACCAAAGGTTTAGGTTATTCATGTGTTCACACATTTATATGTATCCAGACTTTGCCCAGCCCTAACCATTCATAATACAAACTTGAACTTTTACACATGCACACCTCAATGAGTAGGGAAAATGTTTTTGATTTTTGGAAAATTCCACTCCAAGATAGGGTTTTAGTGGGGGGTTTCAATTTTCAATGTAAGCTTA
>VCCN01005667.1:5231401-5273708 GCA_006491835.1 Architeuthis dux | reverse complement strand
ATCATCAAACTAATAAAAAGGTGGGGTAGGAATCATATGAAATAAATTCTTGGAATGGAAAATTTCTTCTTTTTTTTTTAAATTCGTCCTTTAATAAATAAGTCTGGAAAATTTTATTAAAATCGAATAATATGCCGATTTTTGCCAGATTCTTTAAATTTCTCACGTGTCGATTTCACACTGGAATTTTTGTCCATACCTATCCTTTGGTCATAAACAAGATTTGAATCTACTCAGGGCGTTAAACAGCTAGTGAGAACGCTGGCTAACAGCTACTTCCCAATAGAAACCTAATTCCAATTTCCCAATTAAGCTGAGTGTATTTTTGGCATTTTTTTTTAAATACAAAAATGCTGACCTTGGAAAACTTCCCAATCCTATAAAAACAGTGGGGAAATCTGATCAAGCAGATGAAATAAGCCCAACCTGGAGTTATTCACTAATTAAGCACTCACATTCATTTCACAGATGTTATTTGAATTACAATGTGAATAGCTAAATCTTTATTCGAGCAAGTTCGATCTTCAAGAACAAGAAGATCCCATTGGTCTTAAAAAGAAGGGTCTACAACCCGTGCATCCTCCCAGGAAAACAATCATTCTAAGCATCAAATGGAAGAAATATCAATCATAAGACAGCACAACATATTAGAGAGCAAAGAGGAGTCAGAAATATCCTAGAAGCCATTTGGAAGCTTAAATGGCAATGGGCAGGCCATGTTGCAAGAATATCAGACAACCAGTGCACATTGTGACTCACAACGTGGATCCATAGAGATCCTAAGTGATATTGTGGCTGGCAAAAAATAAGTTCGCGCAATGACTTGGAAGAGTTCAGAATGTATTGGCACCTAACACCAAGGAATGAAAAAACTGGCAAACCTTGGGGAAGGCCTATGTCCAACAACAGGCTTTAAAAGGCTGATTGATGATGAAAAAAAAGGTTGAGAACCCCTGCACTAGAGAAACAAATCAGTTTCCCCAAGAGTAACAGTTGCATAGCAAAGTAATAAGCACTATATACTGCATTATTTAAAACTTAAAACCTGGCCAAAATTTTAAACTTATAGAATTTCAAGCTGGTAGAAATCTTTCCTCGAGTGATCACGTGACTTTGTAGGCCTGGGCGTAAGCGAGTTCATGTTACTAGTAATTTTTACTGCTTTACACGGATCTAAAATCACAGAAATAATTACTCCTGCTTAGAGACAAGTTACCAAATTACAGCCACAGTTAATGTCAAATGATCACTGATGCTGGAAAAACCTTTTGAATTTCAAAGAGACTACCAAAGCCCAAGTCAGTACACAGCTGCAATTGGGTCATTCCATGTTAAATCAACAAATCTTTAGGGCAAAAATACCATGACCATCACGGATTTTGTTCAAATTTGGCACAATTATAGATCTTTATGAGACAAATTGAATGGCACATGTCTCACATTTCTAGTACAAAAGGTTCCTGAGATACTGACCTCTGAACTTTGCAAAAAATGTGAATTTGTTTAAATAATCTTTCTAGGTGTAAAAACAACTGAGATATTGATTTTAAAGTACTCAAGTAGATCTGAAATAGAGATCAGATCAGTATCTCGGGAACCCTTTGAACTAGAAATGTGAGACAGGTGCCATTGTCTCAAAGATCTATAATTGTGCCAAATTTGAACAAAATCCGTGTTTGTCATGGTTTTTGACACCTTGTCTATTTGACATGGAATGACCCAATTCTGTTTATTACAGACAAATTTAGCAAATGACTACCATATATGCCAGCCTATAACGCGAATGCTTTACAATTTGAAGGAATACCGCTCACTGCAACTCATCCAATCCCCATAAGCTTCTGTAGATGGTCCCCTAGTCATAATACCAGTACATTGTACGCAGTGTAATATTTGCAGTTTTTCGTTTTTAATTAAATGACTATCTTTTAACTGACATATACAGTAAATATGGAGATACTTTAGAGTTGATTTTGTTCTAGACACCTATTATAACTCTTTATTACAAGAACAAACAGAAATGTTGAATTATTGAATGCAAAAAGTACACCAAAGGCAGAATAAAACATTGAGCATACAGGCTAAGGCTTCTCTACTACTTCAATAATTTTCATTTATATACTCCAGGTGCTAACTTCCTGCTATGGACCATGGATGAGATTAAGGAGAAGGAGTAGCTGATGGCAATCCCAAAATAGGACTTTGCAGACTGTTTGAAAAGTAGAATGGACATTGGAATAAGTGTGTGAGGTCCCAATGGAATTACTTTGGACTAAGGCACCATTGCCCTACTTTTGGCTTTTTTCTTTTAATATTAAACGGCTGGATATTTTCCAGACAGGCCGCATATATATGTGTCTACTACTACCATATGGATTCAAGTTCACTCCTGCTGAACTAGCTTATTACTCATTTGGGCTCTCTGCCATTGGTTTCCTCTATCTTTCTCATCAGTTTTAATTAGCCATTCACTTTCCAGATGCCTTTTCATCAGCCACCACATGGCCTGACACCAGTGTTGCCAACTTTATTTTCAAGTTTACATCTAAAATTGAATCAAAAACATCTAGATTCTCCAGATATATATCTAAAATCCAGGAAATATATTACATATTGTTAATTAATTAAATGTGACTTTAATCGTCAACATTTACTTTATTAAAAGATATTACTTATTTTATTAAAAATCAATTGAATTGAATCTTGCATATGGCTTAACATGATTCGGCTCTACTTTTTTAATTCAAGATATTGTTGTAAAATAAATTATTGGAACTGTCTTTTTAGTCGTGTCAGGCAGTGTTGCCAATTTAGATGCTTTTAGCAATTTCTGACATCTAGACACAGATTTAGATGTTTTTTGGTTGCGTCTAGATGTCAGAAATTGCTAAAAACATCTAAATTGACAACACTGCCTGACACACACTAAAAAGACAGTTCCAATAATTTATTTTACAACAATATCTTGAATTAAAAAAGTAGAGCAGAATCATGTTAAGCCATATGCAAGATTCAATTCCCTGCATAGGCAGGGTTATTGTCATAAGCATCTTTCTTCTCAGAGCATATCTGATTTTCCCTTTGTTTTTTTGACATCATCAAAACAATAGAAAAGGTTAAAAAGTTGCAAAAATAGGTCCAACATGAACTGAATGAAATGTTCCATAACTGTTCCAAACCCCACAAATCTCAGCTGACTGAGAATCAGGATATAAAGTCTTGCAGCATTCTCCATATTCACCTGACATTTCTCCTACAAATTATCATCTTTTCAAGCATTTTTAACTTCATATCTGTAATAAAAGGTTCAATAATAGGGAAGCCATAATTTTTGCTTTTACTGAATTTGTGACCACTAAACCTAAAGCATTTCATAGAAATGGCATATTGTCATTTAGAGGATAATTGAAAAATGATTATTGCTTCAAATGGATCCTATTTTGATTAAATATTTACTGATTTGGGTTTATATCCTTCATCTTAGTTCTTACCATTAAAAAAACAAAAACATGTAAATGTGTATTATATACTATATTATAGCATGTATCAATAGGATATAAAGTCTTGCAGCATTTTCCATAATCACTTGACATTTCTCCTACAAATTATCATCTTTTCAAGCATTTTGAACTTCTTATCCTTAATAAAAGGTTCAATAATAGGGAAGCCATAATTTGTGCTTTTACTAAATTTGTGACCACTAAAGCTAAACTTTTTTTTATAGAGATGGCATATTATCATTAGATGGTTATTGCTTCAAATGCATCATATTTTGATTAAATATTCACTGTTTTTGTTCTTTATATCTTCCTTCATATTAAAAAAAACATTCCATATGTAACAACCTAATACATAATCACATGATGCATGAAGTTGGACGTAAACGTAGTCATTAAAATTCAGTAAAAGACAAAAATATTTAGATGAAAAACCACCAAAGAGTAACTGGTCCTCTGATCAATCAATCAATCAAACATCAATAGACAAAATGTTAAGTTATGCACACATCAGAATCTCACTATAAAAATGTTGCAGAAAGGCTTTTAAGTTTCAACCAGCATTAATAATCTTTCTAATGTAATAAATATAAAACAAAAAGCTTTCATGTGTAAAATATAAAATTTTAAAAGAGAAAATAATCTTTTGATATTTTATGACAGTTGAGTTGCTTAAAAATAACATTTAGCACAATCATTTATCAATGTTACAGCCAAATTACATTGGTTTACCAGTTCTCATCTGATCACTAAAGTTAAGCAATGTCGAGCCTGGTCAGTAACTAGATTGGTGACCGTCTGGGAATACTAGGTGTCATAACCAGCTGGGGAGGCAGCCATGATGATCTCCAAACGTATTGAACACTTCTTTCCTTTGGAAGCTTTCAGCATGGTCGAAAATGGGGAAGTGGAACTTGGAAACAACACTTCCTCCATACTAAGCGCCCAGGCAGAGCAACAACAAAAATAAGCTGTTCACCTACAGTCAACCTTGGCCAACGGAGGCCTCAGGATTTATCAGTTATATAGCTATATAGGTTTCCCCGCTATTCCAATGAAACCTTTCATAAGGCAAAGTAGCAGAAAGGGAAGAAACAATTACTATTAATACAAACAGGAAAAACTTTTGAGTGTCCAAGACCGAAAAAACAACTTTCTATGTCTGCCTGTTTTACACTAAGCATAACACCATTATAAACTCTCTTAGGCTTTTCTGATACTTTAGGCCACATATTGTTAACATTTAAATTCATATTAAAAAATTCAAATCTTAAATAAGAGGAATAACTTATGATCAGAGTTACTTTTAGGTAATTTAAAAAAGATTTTTTTTAAAATTCACAAAAGAATTCCATTTTTAAAATTCTATTCATTGTAGAGTTCCTGTGTTGAGGAGTGGTTTCAAGCGGTTCATGAATTTAAGAGTTAACTGATGCACAAAATAAATTGAGATAAAGCACAGATGCTCACAGACACAGCTCAAAGCTATGGCAGATCGGGGTCTTTCATAAAAGTAAAGTGGCATAAATGTAAAGTTTATACTAAATGGTCCCTTAGTATGTTTTAGTGAACACTGCCCAACAAAAGGCAAGAGAAGTAACTTATTCATTGATTCACCCTTTTCCCAATATTTTTAATTGATCACCCCCAACACGGCATGCTGCCAAAAGATATTGGTCACATTACGTTTCTATTTAAAGACTAACCAGACTTGTTTAATTTTTATTTTATTTACTACCTTCGATACTCAATATTGATGAATAGTTTATTACCCTATGAAAGCAATTTCAATACTAGTCGTATGAACTCACCAAAAAGTCCATTAACAAGTGGTGAGAAAAATCACAAATGATTAACAAGAAAATTAATTATGCCAGTCTACAGACTTCATAAATTCTTTAGATTTTTCAGAATACCAGGTGTTTATTTGAATTGATACTTACTAAGCTGGGTTTAGACTGACACAAGGCCTTGTTCATTATACTGCAAGGGTGGGTGGAGATGTAGAAGAGAAAAGGCGAAAGATGAGGAGAATGAATACAGATGTCTTGGGGTCCAAGAAAGCCAATCGCATTATAACAGAACCGCAATCAATTTAACTATTTTGGAGCTAGAATAATATTTTGGGGTCCACCATCCGCCTGCGTTATAACACAAACTAGTGATGTGCCGGAATATCAATCCAGTCGGATATTCAGCACCGGATTCACATTGTGGCAGTGATTATTTTTTGTGAATCTGGCACCGGATATCCAACCAGATTGATATTCCGGTACATCACTAATACAAACCACACTATCATCTATTTAGCTATTTTGGAGCTAGATCTAGCTATTTTAGAGCCTGTAATAAGCAGGTGTAACAGTAGTACATACAAATAAGCAGACAACCTCCTCTCTCAAGCTTCTCATTCAATTGTATAGCCCAGGGGTTGGCAACCTATGGCCCGCGGGAAAGATCTGGCCCGTCAAGGGATATAGACCAGCACACAAGCAAATATTGAGATAATGTGCTTACTGTTTATGTTTTAAAGGTTCTTTGTGTCTGTTTATTTAATTCAAAAGATGCCTTGATTGAAATAAATTGCAACTAAACTGAGTTCTTTGATTACTAATTTACATCATATTGGTTAAGCACAACTGATTTTCTACCATGTGTTATTTATTGATTCACATAATAAAATGGATAATTCCGATATTTCAAGCTTTTTTATGGTATTTATCTGGCACACAGTGCACTGATTGATACATAATCCGGCCCGCAGAGGCAAAAAGGTTGCCGATCCCGGGTATAGCCAATACACACCATCGTCAACCCCCAAAATACAGTACTTATAACAATACCATCTGGTAATGTATATACAGCTATACTATTACTACTAGGCAATAAAAGGAATATATTTTGTGTAGGTGTAAACTCAGAGGTAAAAGGCAACTTGACCTGAACGATAGAATATTTTCACAGCTTAGTGAATAATTAGTGAAGTAAGACACGTTTTGTCTGGATATTATTTTTATTCGTTCGATGTATGGAGTTATTTTCAGAAGAGACAGACCGTATTTCCTGGTGTCGAGGACAAATCCCAATTTAGACTTGAAAATTTTCTTTTTAAAAGTTGGTGAGTGTTTGATCACGATAGTCTGGTTATTTTTTTTTTATGAGATTTACCATTAAACCCTTTCAACATGTCAAAGATTTACTTCTTTTGTCAAAATGTTCCCTTAAAGTCAAGGTTGTTTGAGGAGAGTGAAAATATCGGTAATATTGATATGAATGAATGAATGAATATCTTTGTTCACGAAGCCAAGCCTTCGTGAACAAAGATTTTTGAAGACTACTATTATTTTGTTACAGCAGTTGTTATTAATGCTACTACTATTTGACTTTCAACTGTATGTAGTATATGTGTATGCATATGTGCATGTAATGTGTGTGTGTAAGTATATACATTTGCTACATACACACATACTACATAAGTAAAAACAAAAGTAAAGCATCCCATCTCTTAAGAGACAACTCCCAATGGAGTATGCACTCGATGACAAAGTTTCTGTTGCATGCGTCAGCTTAGTGATCCTTGCAAGTCATGATCACCTCCTTGGCAGGATACAAGTCCACCGAAGGGATACCTACACCCTAATCACACAGCTTAGAGTGTATTCAATTAGCTGCTGAGTGCACAGGGAAATTTGTCCTAAGAGTTTTCCACAATTTTCGCTCATACCAGGATTTGAACCAAGGACCTTCTGCGTGTGAGACAGACGTGCTAACCATTACACCATTCGAGCAGATTTAATATTGATGATATACAACATCTAAATTACTACTAGTCCATTGGCTCATCTACCATAGTGTACTGATATAGGAATGATTTTTTTGTGATTACATATATTTTTTTTTATTATTGATACTTTTGTTTATTTTCTATTTCATCAGAATTCATACATTTTATTCAGAGATCATATACTGTTACTCTGATCAGATTACTGTCTAGCATAGATTACCTTCCTGTGGGGATGGGATGGGATAGGCCAATGAAAAAAAAGTAACCTCCGGCTTGTAGGATGCAGGGTAAATTTTCAAGATTTATTTCGAAGGTGGGATGGAGGGGAATAGTGTCTTCCGACACCAGGGAAATATGGTACCTTCTAAACAATCCTCAGCCTCCAATATGTCAAGGACAACACCGACAATTTCTTTCTTTCTTTTTCAGGATTCTTTCCAATTGCACAAACAGACCAGATGTTGGTTTGTTGGCAAATGGCCACCTGCTTATATGGGCATGCACGACTTGACAGGGCCGATAACTCTCACAATCTCTTTCCAGAATCTTACAAGACAGGGGGCCTACTGGCACATGCCCCACTAAATTTCTTCAAACGTTGGCTGAATTTCGAATTTAAAACTGTCAATGGATGTGGCGGCAACCACCTCTTTACTCAATCCATTCCAAGAGTCCACAACAAGGCTGAAAGATTTTTTTTTTTAAGTCCAATTTACCATGTTTTTTTGTATTTTAAATTCATGTCCTCTAGCTCTATTTTTATTAAAATGAAATAATTTTTCAGGTTCCGTGCAGCCCCTTACCAACTTAAATGTTCCTAATAAGTCTGCTCTTTCTCTTCTTTCCAAAGAAATGAGGTTGCACTTCTGTATCCTTTCCTCAAAAGTTAACTCTTCCATTTCATTTATTATTTTTGTAAACCGATGTTGAACGTCTATTTTCTTTATGTCTTAACTTAAGGTTTCCGAGATGGACGCAGGACGCTCATTTCTTTATTTATTTAAACAATTTAGGCCACTCATTTTGCAACCGAGTGCTGAGCAAATATATGTTCCTTGTAAAAAAATGTCTTTATAATTATATTTTGTTGGATATAAATTATCCATTCACTGAATACTTCATACCAACTTTTGTTTGGATAATAAGATTCTGGAAAGAGATTGCAAGAGTTATGGGCCCTGTCAAGTTGTGCATGCCCATATAAGTAGGCAGCCATTTGCCAACAAACCAACATTTTATGATGTTAACATGTTTCGGGCGTTTCATTCTACAGCCTTCTTTAGGTGTAATAAGAAGAGATTGGATTGTCCGTACAAAAGTCGGTATGTTAATGACTCTTCTCAAAGTTATAGACAAGTCTGCTTAAAATATCCATATGAAAAGATTTTCATTGTAACTTTAAAAACAGAATAGAAAATAATATCCCGTTCTCAAATTTTCACAGGGCTTAAAGTTTACAATGGTAAAAAAATAGCTTTTGCAATCATTAACTTTTGAAGGTAGACGTCCTTCACTTTTATCTACATTATAAAGCATTTAATTAAATATAGCATAAGAAACAATTAAAAAATTCATTAAGAAATAGATTGGAAATGCATTCCATTCATCTTACAGGATAGCAGAATATTTTTTTTGTAGTCTTACTTGTCACAACCCGCCCTGGTCACAGTGTAGTATCCGTCAATATATCATATACAAAAATAGATAACTGTTAGCTTTCTTTGTTAATGATCAGTAGTGGAACTCTCCTGTTTCAGGAGTCCTTTTTCGACGTGAATATTCAACTGTAAATAAAAGTGAATTGAGGACCCCAGGAGTGTATGCATTTATATTGTGTTATATCGAAGTTGACTGCAGACAAGTGGATCCACAGAGTCTAACAGTATCTGTTCTTGAGAGAGTGGAAAATTTCGATTCAGTCATGGTATAGAATAAATTTCAAGTATATATTTCAAAATTTAAATGAAAATAACCCTATTTCAAATAAAATACCAAAGTATATATATATAAATTTTTATTTTAAGAAAAAAAAAGTTACAGACACAAAGAAAATACAATTATTTTCCTGAGATATTTACTAAGTCTGACAAGGCCAAATGGGGAAAATGTTGACTTAGAAAGATTGTGTTGCACCAATCTTTCAAATTGGAAGAGCCTGCTTGCCTTGAAAAATAAGCCTTTGAAAGCCTGGGTTTTTATCTAGGATTGAAAACATGCAACTATCTCATCCAGGAGGCCGGCCACCACTTCTACTTGCTTTTTATTTATTTTTAATAAAAGAAAGGCAAATAAAGCAAACATTTTATGATGCTTTAGACAAAACAGGCATGTGTCCTCATAAACATCTCAAAAGAGATGTTTGTTTAGACGATGGCTATCATCCAACACTAGAGGAGAGCGATTTGCAGCATTTACAAATAATTAATTGAAAGATGAAGAGATTCAAAGAATTTAGGTACCACAGCCAAGTTCAGTAATTCTACACTGCAAGATTTACTGTAGCAACATCTGGTAAACAAGCAATTATCGTTGTCGAGACGAGATCTGAATGTCTTCTTTGATGGCTTCAAAGACCAATCCTTGAAAGACATATTCTTCTACACACAATGTATAGAAATTGTCTTGTGATATGCGGGTTGTTTATTTGTTCTTGTTGTCGCTGCTTGACTGTTTCTCGTTTGGCTTCTGCATCTGATCTATGGTTAGTCTCAAATTTCTTCATTCCACGGTGGCAAATTTTTCCCTATGTTGGCCAGTCACATGCAGGTGTTTCACAATTGGACAGTTGAATGTCAAATTTCTGGAGGTTAATTTAGAGTTGATCCTTGTATCTTTTTCTTTATGACCATCACTTGTCTTGAGTTCAGAATACAGGATTTGCTTTGGGAGTCTTTCATTCTTCATTTGGAAAACATGTCCTGTCCAGCAAAGTTTGAATACTCATTTGATTAGCGTGTTCAAGGACTTGATTGTTGATGACTCAATCCTGCCATCTGATGACCAGAATTGAACACAGCTTTATCGATGGAATTTTTCAAGGCTCCTGATGCTACCACAATGCAGAATCCATATTTCACACCCATAGAGCAATGTGTTGACAACTACTGCTTGATATACCATGATTTATGTTTCCTTTGACAGGCTCAACATCTGCTAAACTATCATCAATAGTTGGAGCTTCAAAGTTATATCCTACTATACTTCACCAGATGTCTGTCCGTCTGTATGTGACAGCTTAACTCGGGAATCACACAACATATCCTCATGAAATTTTCTGTGTGTACTAATGGGAACCACAGGAATGTTTTTAGCAAGTTAGTTTTTGAAGATTAAAAAAAATTTGTGCTTACCTTAATAATAATGATCTGATTTCCATCTAACCATAATTCACTTATCTTGTGAAATTCTCCCAGATATATAAATTAAATATGATCCAACAGTATCATATCAGTATGGTATCATTCAATAAATACATAGTTCAATTTCTTGATCTCTTATTGGGGTCAAAGGCCTTATTTGGGCCTTCCGCAGGAACTAGCTGAAAATCTGCCCTATTGTCAGTTTTTCAGCTGTTTTTTTTTAAAAATAATCAGTATAAAAAAAACTTTGAACCCATGCAAATCTTGACAAGGAATTACATGGCTAGTCCAAAGTTTCACCCAAAGCTTGGACACAGGTTAATTTAAAAAGATAACAGGTTGGTTAGTCACTCAATAGAAACCCTCATGTTACCAACGTCTTTTGGCAGCAAGGCATGTTGGGGGTGATCAATTAAAAAATTGGAAGAAAGGGGGGATCAATGAATAAGTTACTTCTCTCACCTTCTGTTGGGCAGTGATCACCAAGAAAGTCTGAATTTTCAGAAAATAAGCGTGAATGCTGCCGGACACAAACTAAGGGATCAATTTAGCAAAAACTTTATATTGCAAATTGAACCCGCACTAAAGTACCTATTTAGGGGGGAATTTCCCCAAAACAAAAATTTAAAAAAAAACAAAACGTTTTTCTAGCCATAAGGAGTAAATGCTTAAATTTCCAGCCTCTAGCTCCATTGGTGCAGCCTGTACGTGTGATATATACATAGCCAGCCAGACCAACTTAAAAACTGAAGAAACCTATGTTGCTAGTTCTGGTTCTAATATACAGTATATTTTGCATCTGTAGGAGACAGACACCAAAGGTATCTGTAAACTATGACACACATATCCGCTCTTACAACTTAGATCATATCTACTAAGTTTGGTTCAAATCAGTTCAAATATCTCCAAGTAAGGCCATCTGGAACGAGATAAACACATTCACACTTAAGTAGAGAGATAACATAACGAATGAGGAAGGGAGTGGACAAGGAAACTGTTCGACCTCGATGCTACATCATCTTCAAGTACTAATAATAAAATTTAGTCACTGCTTTCACTATCTGTTCATTAAATTTAGCAACCAGCTGATTTGTAATCATTGGCTTGTTACGTAAGAATATTCCATGATATTTTGCATGTTGAATTACTTTCTGGTGTTAAATTATACATGCCGAAACATGATAAATCTATCATATACAGCAATACCTTGAATAGTGTAGACAGGTTTCAATACCAGAAACAAATACATAGGTTAATGTTAGTAGTAATTAGTGATGTACTGGGATATCAATCTGGTCGGATATCCGGCGACAGAATCACAAAAAATTATCACTGTTACCATGTGAATCTGGCGCCAGATATCAAACCAAATTGATATTCCGGTACATCCAGAGCTCGTAATTAACATCGTCCTGTCATCCCGGGGATGGTAAAAATGTGTTCGGGACGAACAAATATCTTAAGTGAATTTTTTTTTTTTTTTTAATTTTAAATTTTATTTTTAAAAATCACTTGTTTTATTTATTTATTTTTTTATTTAATGAGGATTGTTTTTCGGGACGGTAGTGAATAAAGTTAGTCTGGAGCCTTGGGTACATCACTAGTAGTAATTATTGTCTATAGTGCAGTTTTGATTGTGTATTTTGAGGTATTGCTATACTATTATAGGTATAAATTAATGTAACTAAATATAAGCTGAAATAAATACACATTAAATTATAATAAGAACTTGAACAGTGCTGTTTTGAACGGTACAGGAAATTTGGGAACAAATTAACTGCACTAATCAAGGTATACCTGTATAAGATATTATATAAAACTAAATGGAGGTACGGGTGGCATAACTGTTAGCAGTATGGAAAATGGAGTCTGCAATCTATGAGACAGTTTGCATGCACTAATGCCCTTGGGAAAGGCATGAATTCATCTCTTCTTCCCTCAGCTATGGGTAAATAGCAGGGTAGACTGGGCTCTTCGGTTGGCAACCAGCCTAGGAGACAGACAACTGATTCAAAACAAGGAAAATCAAACCCTTAGTCCAGCGTCGTGAGAGGCTGGCAACAGACAGAGTAAGGAACATGTTTCCGAAATGTGAAGCTTCAATGGGCCTAGCAAGACAGAAGTGGAGTATAATAAATTTCTCAAGTACAATAAAGGAGAATAAAAACGGACAGACGAAATAATGCATCTGCCGTCTCCACGAGTAGAAGTGGAAGATTTAAAATAATAATGGATAATACAACATATACCCCCAGGGCTGTGGAGTCGGACACAAAACATCCGACTGACTCCTCAGTTTCTGGTACATTGGCTTTAAAATGGCTAAAATTGGCTAGATTTTTCATTTCCAGCTATGTTATTTAATTATACTTTTTAATAAAACATACTTTCTTAAACCTTTAATACTGTGTTTAAGTACCATTTACATCCGTATAACCAAGGATTACACATTTTCAAAAATATAAAAAGAAATTTGCAAGTAATTTTTTTGTGCTTTCAATCAATAAGACTTCCATTTTCTCAGGAAATTTATCAGTTTTGAAAAGTTAATTTTTTAAGGTTTTGCAGAGGGTTTATTTACATTCAGGCAGGCCTTCCATAGGAAGTAGCTCGAAAACAGACTTGGGCGGGTTTTCAAATAGTAATGTTACAATTTACATTTACTCGGAGTTGGAGTTGGAGTCAGTATATTTTTACCGACTTCAGTCAGTAAAATTTTTCTGACTTAGACTCCACAGCCCTGTATACCACAGTCTACTTTTTAAAAACGAAGTTAAACTCATTCTTGAAAATGACCAATGATGGTAGAAAGATCTCGAATTTCAGAAAGTTTTTATATAATTTCGATCTTGTCATTAAACAGCTTGTCTGCAAACAAGAAAAATTACCAAAATAAGTTAAATAGATAAAGTTTGTCTGTTGTTTTTAATAACATATGTTTGAATATAGATATAATCTACATACACTCTAAACTAATGTATTTTTTACAACTTATAGATAAGGCTATATATTTTAATTAAAACCTTGGAGCAAAAACCATTTCCTACTTTATATGCAAACTTTTGTTGTGTCTTAACTCTTTGAAGCATCGTGGGTTAAATTTCATCCCACATTTTAAGTGATGGTATCTGCGTGGTGGTTCATTTTTAATACCACGTTTTTATCTTCATATATCTAGGAGCACAAAGATTTATATTGTTCCACCATTCTGTTTAGTAGCCAGGCTGATCAACAGATGGCAGAGTCGTTCAAAATGGAAGAAAAAAAAAAGAAAATGTGCCTCAAAGAGTTAAGTAATGAATAAAATGAAAGTTAATTATTCGTGGAAAAAAAATAACTTAAAATAAAAATTCCTCATACGACATCCATAAATAAATGCAAATGTCTGCAATTAACTAGGAAGTGAGGGGAGGACAGGAATCAACATGATTATTCATCTTGATTTATTTTGCTATTTAACTCTCAAATTCATAAAAAAAGATTGAATGTCATTACCAAGGGAAATAACTCCTCATTAAAATTTGGTAAATTTATTTTCTATTCAATTAACAGAACAGTTCCATTTTTTAAAATTCTATTTATTGTAGAGTTCCACTGTCAGTTACAAGCGGTGCATGAATTTAAGAGTCAAGTACATGCAGAATAAATTACTGAGCCACAAAAACTGGTAGGAATTTAGCATGAATCAGCATTTATCCCACAAGTAATTGCATTTCTTGCCGAAAATGCCAAACCATTTTTCATAGGCGTACAAGCCAGGATGTGCAACTGCCCTCCCAAACTCAGGCAATACAGCGGGGAAAATTCGGGCAATTGATATTTTTGCGGCTAAGAAAGACGGGAAACAATATTTTTTTAAAGTTTCCAGTTGTGTGATTTGTACTGTGTATAGTCGATTGATAAAAAGACTTTTTATTGGAAATTAGTACTTGTGTTTTTGATGTGTGTAAAATTTTGGACAAATGAAGTCCTCTTCCAGCCTGAACCAAAGAGTTCCCTTCCCATATGCTAATGGCATTTTTCTAAAAGCAAATGCACAATGCTTACAATCATTTAGAAAGTAAAATATAAACAACAAAATCCCATGACATTCTGATATTATTTCTTCCATAAGAGAAACAGTGTCAGAAAACAGTGTTACATGTCTAACATTTGTCAAGGGAGATAAGTATCATATGCTAATTATAGAGTAGTCTCCCGTTATCTATTTTTTGGCAAATGCATAAAAAAATCCAGGTTCATTCTGGTTGAACATAGACAAGAGAATGCAGAGCAACATAATGTTTTTGATATTTTTAAGTGCAGTGCAATTGTAAAATTATTTAAATACTGTTGTCATTTTTTGACGCCACAGGTAAATTAGTTATAAAAGAAAATTCATGGATGTCTTGACATGGGGTAATGGATACCAAGCCAATCTAACAGATCATTACAACTGTATAGTGAGTTTGATCCTTACTGTGTGCACCCATACTTGTAGCCAGCACTTTTTGTTTTGGCAGTACTAAATTAGCACATTTGCACTTAAACATTTTGGCCATTTTTAGTGTCGTTTTGGCAATATTTTTAAAATTTAGTGCCTTTTAGCTTTTTAGTGAAACTAGCACAAAACTTTTTTTTGAGTTGGCAACACTGCTTGTATCCTTGGGCCAGACTAAACTAAACTTGGGAACTTTGCCGTGGGGGTAATTGATAGCGAGCTAATCTCACAGACCATTACTACATTGTAGTGAGTTTGATCCTCATACTTGTGGTCTTGTGCCAGACTATGCTTAGCTTAGTAAATATCTATAAAAAAATCAAATAACGTGAAGATGCTATTTTTTCCCCTGAAATAAGTCTTGAAAATTTACTCTGTATCCTACAGGTCAAAGGTTACAATTTTATTTTTATTTTTTAATTTTGCAATTAGAGTTCAAAGCGCTTTTGATGCTGGAAAATACGATAATTTAATGTATTAATAAAAAAGTATACAATACATAAAATAAAAAGGTCCTTTCTTCAAGTTTTCTTCCATAAAGCTATGGTAATTCAACTCTCCTTTCTGTTTATAAGCCTGACTACCAATGTGTTTCCTATATTATTAACTTTGCTAATGCTTTATATAATAATATGTTAGCGAAATATAGAGTCTTGCCCATTTTTAAAGCTATTTATTAAGCCGAGAAGAGTTCTCCCTTTTCCATTCCATTCTGCATGATTACACAACTTTTAAGCCATGGGAGGTTTGTCTGCATGCACAATACACTTCATTCAACAAATATCTCTCGCCATCTCTCAAAAGCACACACTATCCAATAATAGAGATTTCTGTAATTTCTAGACAATATTACTAACACTGATTTATGTATTCATATCAGCTAACCTGTGCTCACCATATATTTGTTTCAGCTGTGTTCATTGTGAGATGAATATGTCATCTGAATAAATGGTATGGAAACCTATCTAGATAAAAGCTATAACAGGATTATACAACAAGGACTCGTACAGAGACAACTACAACTTTTCCCAATACAGCTGTGTTCATAGATAGGTTTCCATACCATTAGGTTAGGGTTAGTAATAATGAATCTTAGGAGTTTTATTTGTTAGAACTTGGAATAAATTATATGACATGAATGTCCTTTAAAACTTTGAAAGCCCAAATCTTCTTTTTTATGTGCAAAACATTTCCTAGCTGACATTGTGTGAACTGAATCACATGATCCAATACTGTTCTATTCCCATGTAGACTTTTCATTTATAGACAATATTACTAATACTAACCTATGTATTCGTTTCAACTAACCTGTGCTCACCATATATTTGTTTCAGTGTTCATTGTGAGATGAACATGTCATGTGAATGGAAACCTATCTATGAACATAGCTTTCTTCATTCCAGTTTCGCAAATGTAATAGAGACGTCCACAGACACCAATCCCATGATACTGTATTGCAGACAACCTCAAATTCTTGCTATAACCATTTCCCAAGTCTACAGCAACCTTGCATCTGCAACCGGCACCACCAACATCAGATCTATCACATACACTTACTCCATGGAATAGCTAACCCAGTGACCTGACCGAGCAGCTACTGCCCACTGCCACCAAACTCCATCACCGACCCATAAGGTATCAGAACCACCAAGACTCGACCTGACCAACGAGCCTAGCAGCAGAAGTCCTGCACTTGACAGCTCACATGCTCGTTCAAGACCACCATTGGCACTGAGACGCCTAATGCATTTTTACAGAAGGGGACTTAAAGAATGACATCCACTTTGATACTCAAAGAAGACTTGAAGGGGGGATAGACAATATTACTAACACTAACCTATGTATTCATTTCAGCTAACCTGTGCTCATCTTATATTTGTTTCAGCTGTGTTCATTGTGAGATGAACATGTCATCTGAATAAATGGTATGGAAACCTATCTATGAACACAGCGCGATCAATCCTATATTTTGGGGGGGCTTGATATAGCTTGATACTGTACATAGAGTTCAGAATGGTCTCAATATTCTTGATGGCTGTCATACTGTAACTCGACAATATTACTAATACTAACCTATGTTATATATTCGTTTCAGCTAACCTGTGCTCACCTTATATTTGTTTCAGCTTTCAATTTCTATACTCAATACTATATATAATTATTATAATACAGGTGGATGGTGGACCCCAAAATATTAATCTAGCTCCAAAATGGCTACATTTTATCACAGTTCGGTTGTACCGTGGTTGGCTTTCTTGGACCCCAGCACCCACTTTATAATGGGGGACACCTGTATAGATATGTTTTTTGCTTATTTTATCAAACAGACAAATCTAAAAGAGAATCAATACAATAGTTGGGCAAATGGTACAATCAGGTTAGGCTCAGAAACCCTGCAAACAAAAGATCTCAAATTTTATTCAAGTATCATTTTTTATCATTACTAGTCCATGACCTGTCGCTTTGTTGATGGTTATCATGAGTATACAACAGGTTCAGCTGATGGCTACTACTGATCAGGGCTGTGGAGTCGGACACAAAACATCTGAATCTCACACCCTCAATTTCTGGTACCACTGACTCAAACTCCTGGCTTTAAAATGGATAGATTTTTTTAATTTCCAGCTAACTTTATAGCAATAAATGTTCACTCCAAATTCTTTTCATATTTTTTTTTACTGACTTGGTTTAAAGTTTATTTATTTTAATTTTTTTAAGAAGGAAATAAGAGAATTCATTAAGAAAATGTAAAATAAATATGAATGATTATGCTGACTTTGTAGCTCTAAAACCGACCTATTGGGCAGGTTTTCAAGTAGTAATGTTACAATTTACGTTTACTCAGAGTCGGAGTCAGAGTCGGTATATTTTTTATTGACTCCAACTCCACAGCCCTGCTACTGATACTATAAGTGTGACAGAGGGAGAGGGGAGAAAAGAAAGGTAGTTTAATAAGAGGGGAGAAGGGTTGATGGCTGCTACTGATACCATAAGTGTGACAGACACAGCTCTTATTATATATAATGATTTGGTTCAATGATTATATAAGCAACTTCATGCTCAGGTTCCACTAAGTTAAGATTCAATGCTACAAATACACCATAAAGAATTAAAATCAATTTCAACAAACCAAACAGCCTTTCCTTTCAGTAGTCTTCATAATAACTGCCATTTGAACACAAGTGTTATAAATGCCTAAATTTATTTCTAAGGTTTAGCTCAGTAGTTAGAGCAGTAGACAGATTGGCTAATGATTAGAGGTTAATACCAGGAATAAAATTAGTGAAACTAATAAAAGTAATGAAACTAATTACCACTAGCATTCCAAGGGAAATTATGAATCACTGCCATCCATATATGCTGTGTTGGGGGTGACCAATTAAAAAGTTGGAAAAAAGGGGTAATCAATGAATAAGTTACTTCTCTCGCCTTTTGTTGAACTGTGACCACTAAAAAAGGTCTGAATTTTCAACAAAAAAAAAAAAAAAAAAAAAAAAAAAAAGAAAATTAGTGACCAATTTAGCATAAACTTACATTGCATATTGAACACCCTCTAAAAACCTATTTTGGAGGGGAATTTTCAAAAAACAAAAAGTTTATTTTACCTACTCATTGAGAGGAGTGTGTGTGTGCAAAATGTCAAGTTTCTACTATGAATGGTTAGGGCTGGGCAAAGTCCGGATACATAGATACATATAAATGTCAGAACACGTGAATAACCTAAACCCAGCAATAAACCAGTGTTGTGGGTAGCAGTGATTAATAATCTAATCAGGTTTCAATGCAAGGCAAAGAACTCTTCTAGTTTAATACTTATAAAATCCACAATAACTAGGGGGGGGGGCGAATATTTACAAAACAAGGTTAGAATAGTGAACAGATGTCAAAAAGATATCGGTAGCCCTAATGGAAAGATCCCAACCAGCACAATAGATTAGAAAGCAAACTAGTGTCAGATATCCCAGAAGCCAGTACAAAGCTTAAATAGAAATGGGAAAGTATGTTGCAAGAATATCTGACAACTGCAGGACATTGCGACTTACATGGATCCCACGAGATCATATGCGAAAGTGTGGCCGGCAAAAAATAAGATGGTGTGACGATTTAGACAAGTTCAGAAGAAGACATCAACACTATTAGACAATATTACTAACCTATATATTCGTATTCGTTTCAGCTAACCTGTGCTCACCATATATTTGTTTCAGCTGTGTTCATTGTGAGATGAACATGTTATCTGAATAAATCGTATGGAAGCCTATCTATGAACACAGCTTTCTTCATTCCAGTTTCGCAAATATAATAGAGACGTCAGCAGACACCAATCCCAGATGTGGAAATATGAATGGAAAAAAACGTATGGAAATAGAATTCAATTTCTTCTTTATTGTCTGAATTTTGTCAGAAGTGAAAAAAATGGCAGACCTTAGGGAAAGGCTTCAAAAGGATGATGATGAAACACAGAAAAGACAAAAAGAAAATCTCATTGGAGACCGTCTTACAGGTCAAATCATGTTGGATACACCAGTTCTTGTGCGATCACCAAAGTTAAGCAACATCAAGACTGCTCAGTACCTGGATGGGTGACCGCTTGGGAACAGTAGGTGTCGTAAGCTAGAATGGTGGAGTGAGTGACACCACTTCAGGTGCTTGTTGCCTCTAAGTCTATTTCACATGTTGCAAGCCGAGACTAGACAAATGTGATATAGGAACCTCCGGGCAGTGATGGCTGATGCATAGCCAGCGGTAAGGGCATTAGCTAGCTAGCATCTGAAACCAGTGCAAGTGGCCTCTAGGCAGACAGTCTGATGACCAGATTAAATAAACGTTGTGAAGCAGTCAAGCGGTAATCCATCTTTCGAACAGACTCCATAATTAAATTAACACACAACATTTCCAAATTGCCACAAAAAGAAAAACAAGAAAAAGACTAACAAAACAAGATGTCATCAACAGCCACACATGCAATAAAGCACAAAATAGCTGTACAAGAGTCTAACCAGATTAAAATATGATCCGTTACATCGGGGGGGAAACATCTTAAGCATTTAATCAATTTCTTCTTTCTCAACGATACTTGAACACAGTTGATGAGATTAACATATATGGAATGGTCTCAGACCAAATTATTCACTCTTAGTGCTATAGTCAATATGTTACGATACTAATTTCCCATTAGTTGGTCTAATCTGACTACAAGAAAAAAATTCACTGTTCAGTGTGTGGAGGTGCATGCATTATGAATAGTTGGTCTAATCTAACTATAATTGAAAAGAATCTCTGTTCTATGTGTATGTACGTGCATCACAATTACTCGACAATTGGCCATTGTATGAAGTTGACATTCACCAGATATATTATTCAGCACACAAGGCATCGCAGTGCCGAATTTGAAGTTTTGGGGATCAGCAGTTTGAGAAATCTAATAAAAAATAAATTAAATATTAAAGATTATAGATCTTTCTTCATAATTTCTATAAATTATCTCCCTTGACTTCCGCTCTTTAGAATTATTTAGTGATGTACCAGAATATCAATCCAATTGGATATCCGGCACCGGATTCACAAAAGATTATCACTGCCATCATGTGAATCCTGGCGCCGGATATCCAACCGGATTCATATTCCGGTATATCAATAGAAGTATCTAAAATATCATCCATACTTCAGCTGTAACATGAGATGCTCGTAAATTTAAGTAGGCTTTCATCACATATGGGTAAAGAAAGCTGAATCAATATCCACTTGCCATTTAGGCATTATACCTTGATAGAATTTATTTCTGGAGAATAAAAATTGACTCCAGCATTAAATGGTCAGTAACTGACAAATTCAGATGTCAGACCATTTTGTCCAGATGGACGCAGATGTGATGCCACGGCCAATGAAGGTTTACCCCAAGGCTTGGTATTGCTCTGTGTAGTCTAGGCAAATGGGATCAGGATTCATCCTGTGACCAAGTCAAGTGCTCTTATGTCATCATGACAATAGTTATGAGGACTAGAGATGATTGATTTGATTGATTGTTCTGTTAAACAGCACATCGACCCTTGGTGGGTCATTTAGTGCCGAATTCAGTAGGGGAAGGAAGGGAGATCCATGTCCTCGTGACTAGAAACTTGAGGGGGGAGAATCCCAAGTCACTGAGACAAATGCCACTAGGACCGGGATAAGCTGGTCAGTGGTCAAAAGCTTTTCAGGATAAATCCCAAGCATGCTAATGGGGATCGCCTCCCGAGCAGCTGACCAAGATATCCTGTGCAACTCCAGACATCCGCAGATACTCGAGCATGTCACAAGAAACCCTGAAGGGCCGTGGTTCTCTGAACTTCGAGGGCATGTTCAAAGAACAAATACTACACTTTGATCTTAGCCAAAAGGCCGAAAAGCGATACTCCGAGAACTAGAGAGATTTTGGGGAAGGTCTTACCCAACGCATTCGCATATGCGGTTCCCCCAATAAACCGACTGTCACATCGGAGTAGTCAGTAAGTGTTATATAAAAAGTTAACAAAGAAAAAAGAAATTTAATGGGGGGGGGGGATATATATATATATATATGTGATTTCCTTTATTTATTTTTTTAACTAGAACGTCAACCATCATATGTTTTAATGTTGGGAATATATTTTTGCCATTGTGGAGAATATCCGGTTTTGTCATTTCTGGTCATCCACATGGCATGATTTTATTCATAAGCACCTGGCCATGCAGCTATTATTAAAGAAAACCTGCCTGCCTGAAAATATCTGTAGTATATCTCTAGTCATAAGTCTTGGTATCTTGTCATCACTCATTCGAATATTTAGAAGAGCGAAAAGAAAATTGGCTGATTTGGGAACTTTATTTTTAGCTAATAGCCTTATTCCCCCACTGGACTACCTAAATTCCGCCCCCGGTTGGGAATCACTGAACACATCACTTGTCACACTATTCTGAGCCAGTCTGCCTGCCTGGAAAACAGTCACGAGTCTTAGTATCCTATCATGTCATCCCTCGTACTAACTCAAATATTTGGAAGAGCAAAAAAAAAAAAAAAAAAAAAAAAGACAAAAGGTTGACACACCAAAACTGCCTGCAGACGCCCACCCCCACCCCACATACTCAGATGAAATTAACCACCGGTCATCCACACTTCAGCTGTCCCATGAGATGCTCGTAAATTTAAGCAGACTTTCATCACATGGCTAAAGAAAGATAAATCAATACCCCCTTGACTTTGGAACAGCGTTGACAGGTAACAGACACGTTCTAAACTAATGTTTTTTTTTTGTTTTTTTTTACTATATTTTAAGTAAAAAGTAATATTTCTTCAAAATCCAGTTAAGTAATCATTAAATTAACTAATTTTTGTAAAACATTTTTAATTACAGAGTTTCAATGTTTTTGGCAGCAGGCATCAATCATGGAGCAATCTGAGTTAATTTAGGAGTTGAAAACCTGCTTCAAGTACGCAAAACTAATTTTTATTTTTGATGACTAATTTATATACTATTTTCTTGCAATTATGACCAAAATTAAAACTTCAAAGAAGATATTTAAATTATCGCAATACATATCAATGCTTTTATAAAAAAGTATGTGATCACTGCTCCGATTTATGTTTTTGGTACCTACCTAGTTGAGACGAGCTGACTCTCTGCGCCATATTTAAGTTGTTTTATATATAAGACCAAGTAGTCTTTTTTATAAACCAATCTTTATTATTATTGGATGAAACACCACTTTTTTATTAAATTTGACTAGTTTTTTACCGTCATCTTAATTTTAGTTGCTTTTTGTACAACTTATTAATTCGGGCAACTGTTTCTATGGCAACAAATGACAGCACAATCGGAAATAAAGAGTAAGCCTTCATTGAGAATCAAACTCACACCCTCATTGCCAGAGGGAGACTAGTTTACGCCTAGCTGCTTTTATGAATTGGCCATGAAGATTTCATGGATTAGCAGAAGCTGATTTACACTTATAAACTCACTCCCTACAACCGACTCTCTGCGCCATATTTATGCTGTTTTACATATGAGACTTAGTAGCCTTTTTATAAACCAATCTTTATTATTATTAGATGAAGTATTGTAACACACCACTTTTTATTAAATTTGACTAGTTTTTACCTTCATCCTAATTTTAGTTGTTTTTATACAACTTATTAATTCGGACCACCTAGTAGTCTTTTTATAAACCAATCTTTATTATTATTGGATGAAGTATTGTAACACACCACTTTTTATTACATTTGACCAGTTTTTACCTTCATCCTAATTTTAGTTGTTTATACTATGTTATGTGGACATATTTTGGGGTTATGTATGCAAAATATGAAATGTGAATCTCGTCTACACTCTTAGATATGAACAAAAACACAGTGTGATGTGCAGGGTGCATTACAATGCAACAGACACTGGCTTTATATATATATATATAAATGTTTCCTATGTTAAGAAAAAATGAAGGCTAAGAAAGTACGATATAAGGTTTCAGCTATGCCCACTTGTAAGTAAAATCTTTGTGGTAAGTGAAATGCCAAGACAAAAGGCTTTGTATACTAATACATACACATGTATTACAGGACGTCAGAATGCAGAGATAAATGATAACAATTACTTACTTACTTACTTACTTATATGGATTTAGATGACCGGTTGTCGGTGAAATAATCAATGCAAGTATCCAGGTGCTGATTTTTGTTTTTATTGACCAATATATACAGCAACTGCTAAGACTACTATCTTTAATCAGGAGTATCCTGCTATAATTCACCAAATATCTGTCCACCTGTATGTGACAGCCTAACTCAGGAACCATATAACATATCCCCATGAAATTTTCTGTGTATACTAATGGGACCCCCAGGTATCTTTTTATCAGGTTTTTGAGAATTCAAAAACATAATAAGTGTGGGGTCAGCGTTCACACTCACCCCAATAATAATGAATAATAAATCTATATATAAACATATATAATACTAAAAGTCTGATTCTGTTTATCTGTATGTGACCTCTAAGTAGCCAAACTGGTGCATTGTAGCCAGTGGTTGAATTAGGGTACCCCTAAAATTTGCTAACCTAAAAATGCAAATATTTGCAACTGAATAATAATAGCGTGGGGTCTGCGTTCGCACTCACCCTGATAATAATGATCTGATCCATCTACCTATATAATACTAAACATCTGATTCCGTTTATATCTAACCTCTAAGAAGCCATAAGGTGCATTTTCTAACCAAAGGCATCATTTAGGCCTTCCACATGAACTAGCTAAACATCCTACTCTACGGTTGGGTTTTCAGCTAGTTAATTTTATTTTATTCATGGTCTAATATCTTTTCTTAGAAATAACTGAAAACAACACAATAAATAAAAGGATATGCTGGCAAATATTGGCCTTTTGTTCTTTGTCTTAGATTAAAGTGAAGAAACTGTTCAAAGCCCTATCTTAAGATTCTGTAGCGAAGAAGTGGAAACAGACCTGCCCGGAGCAAAAAGACCACGCATGGCCTGCTGTTTTGTGGAAGGTCCAGGAAGCAAAAGCCGAATGAATGAGTCATCGACAGATATAGACGAGGTGGAGTGCTAGTAACCCGGATGTGGTCAGCTTTTGGCTATAAAAACCAGTCAGTGACGTCTCGTCAACCAAAACCACTTTGAAGTTGTACTTTGGTAGCGTATCGGATTTTGTGACAGTGGTGATAGCTTACCGGTGATAAGCAAGGATGTGTCCCTTGAAGGTTTTGTTCCAATGCTGCAACTTTGACGTGCTGTTTGACTTATTGCATCGAGCTGGGTCAGTGTTTTTCCCCACCCCCTTGGAAACTACTTAAATGGCAATGGGCAGGCCATGTTGCAAGAATATCAGACATCAGCTGGACATTGTGACTCACAGTGTGGATCACTCGAGATCATAAGCTAAATTGTGGCCGGCAAAATATAAGATGGTGCAATGATTTGGTTCAGAATGTTTTGACACAGCAATGCTCGGAAATGAAAAAAATGGTAAACCTTTAGGAAGGTCTATGTCCAAAAAAGGACTGATTGATGACGACGATGATACTTAAAAAGTTCCATTTATTTGCCCGAGTGAAAATTTATTCAGAGGCAAAACTGACAACTTGGACTAAGTAAAGGGCGTGGCACTTGTTACCTTTATTGGACACCAAATTTGACTCCTTCCAAAAGGTTTTCTGTTAGACCGGGTGACATAGATTGTTTAATTGAATTAAAACTTCTCTTTGGGTGCTTGTTACCTTTATTGGACACCAAATAATGTTTGTATTGTACACCAAATTTGACTCATTCCAAAAGGTCAGTTTTTTCTGTTACACCGGGAGATGTAGATTGTTTAATTAAATTAAACATTAAAATTATGTATTTATTTAAGAGATTCAATTTGATTGGTTCAATTTGAAACTGTTTGACCAATCAAAAATAATTTAATAATGCTCACGTTCTAACAGTAACATGTACATCAGAAGACATACACCAAGACACAGAAGTACATTCATAAGAACGTTAATTTTAAAATTGTAAGGTTTTTTAAAAATTTTAAACTTTTAATATTTATAACGTCTAGAACACTGAAATTGAAAATAATTTTCAATATTTTTCATTTTCATAGTTTATTGTACATATTTCTTTCATTATTAATTCTGTCTTTAAAAAAAAGGTCTCAATGTAGGAAAGGTGGTCCCGATTGTAATTGTAATTTTGTGCACCGTTTTTAATATTGAGTGAATGAGTGTGTGGAAAATTCATGAAAGAAAAACAGAAGTTAATACATAAATTATATTTTTGATTTCTATAGAAATAATTAATTAGCAATAAATATTGTATAGCTGACGACACCCAGTGAAACAGAAAAAAAGTGGCCTTTTGGAATGAAGCAAATAAAAGGTAACAATCGCCAAGGACTTTATTAAAAATAGAGCAATAAAGACAATGTTAACTAGTTATTAAAATAAATGGCTATTGTTACCTTTCCCGTTTCAAAATGGCCACCGCTCCAGGGTTAGCGTTAGTATTTTTTTTTAGGATTAGTGTTATCGTAGTCTGCTTCTTTGATTCGAAATTCGTCCTCAGACCTGTTATTCTGCAGCTGGTACGGCGACCATTTTGAAACGGGAAAGGTAACAATTGCCAAAGAAAGTACAGAATTCAGAATTTCACATGATTGTTTAATGTTTAGTAAGTAACTTTTTGGAATTTGACAAAAGGAGACGGAGAGAAGCAACAGCTAACAACGTGGGGATCGGAGAGTTTCAGTCAGGACCGCTCGCGTTTACTTGAGAAAGGCATGAATCCACTTCTCCCTTCTCCAGCTATGGGTAAATAACAGGACAGTCTGAGCCCATTAGCTATGTAAAAGCAGACCAACTAAGAGAAGGATACTCTGACAGAAATAAGACCGGGTAAAGTAGGGTGGATCGGGCCTGGGGCTAGTAACTCCACCCAGTAAAAACCGACCTGCTACTGAAACCGCAACTCAACGGGGAAGCCTACGGGAACCATTGAATGAACGAGAGGGAAGGGACTCATTTCATTTATTTACCCCAACAATAGGATCAAAAAATATACAGTGTAACAAATGTCATTTTAAAGACGGGAGCAGATATAGTAGCAAGAGAGGTCATAGGTCAGAAATGAATTTCTCTGAAACGTCAGAAACAGAAAGATTTTACTATACATTGAATAGTGCGGGTTTTGATGTAACACGGTTATGGTATGGCGGCACAAATTAATATTAAGTATAAGCTGAAAACAAAAATACATTAAATTATAATAAGACCTTGAATAGTGCGGAAAATATTGTAACTAATTAACCGCACTAATCAAGGTATACCTATTTATGTTAGGGCTTCTCCAGAAGAAGCCTAGCAAAATTATATATTTCTTTAAAAAAAATTTTTTTAAATCTTGATCCTCATACTAAAATTGAAAATACAATATTTTTCTCCATCCTTTATTTAATCTATAAATATTTCCTCGGATAGACTTTTTAATGAAAAAGTGAAAATCTTAATAAAAAACTGTTTTTATAATTGCCAATTTGAGACTTTCAAAACATTTGCACAGAATATATCACACAAAACCCCACTAACTCAAGTTATCAGTGGTAATAATACCATTAATTTAGTTGGTGTATGCAATAATAATCATAAATACACTTAATCATCATTAATACTTGTCATAGCCCGGGGGTAGGCAATCTATTTAACAAATTAATATAAAAAGCAAGAACTACTAGACACACCCATCCATCTAGCAAATAAAGTCCCTTTATGAATTCCCACCTAAAATATACGTACACTAGCTTTTCCCTTCAGGGGTAACGAGATGTTGGGAACGGGGGGTGGGGGGGTAACAGGAAGAAACTTGGAAACAAGAGAAATCAAGCCGTGGCCACAAAAGTTAAATGTTCGGCATTCCACATTTGGGCGATTTTCCTTGTAAAAACATTCAAACTTTTTTTCTTTCTTGTAATTTGGGGTGGATATGAAAAACGAAAGAACTTTTTTTTTTTTTAAATGTGGGGTTGGTGAACCTTTGACATTTGACAACAGGATTTGAAATTGAAAAAGAGAAATAAAAACAACAGTTCAAGTGGTTTTTCACGCACCCCCTACGTCTTTTGTCTTTTTAATGACAAACTTCGAACGAATGCCATTCTGAAGGTGACAGTTTGTATATCAGAGTGGGTTTTTTTTTCTCTCACGTTTGTGAAAATTCAGTCCTTGTTATATCAATTTCTTAATTCAATATATTTTATATAAAAAGTCTTAACCAAAAGGCGTGTCCACGGTCAGTCCAGGATGTAGTTAAAAGAAAAAAATGTCTTTAAAACAAATCTGAAAATTAAATCATTGTGTTGATCAAATTCCACACAATCGTACACTTTTTAAACAACATCAACCAAGACTAATAAGTTGTTATAATACTACGGGATCCATCTCAATGTAGAGGGACCGGACCTTCTTTTAAAACTGTTGACAGCACAACACATTTATTTTCAATCTCATAAAAGGTCAAGTCAAGATCTCAGTGAAATTATCGGATGATACAGAAAATATTATCAAAACAATTATCTTCAAAAGCAACAAAAAGTTATTCTCATGGTATTAAGTAAATGGGTGAGGTCAATTGGTGTTCAGCATAAATTGTCCTGTTCAAAAGCTGGCCTCTAAAATTAAAATTTTGCGGCACTATCCTATTTGCGAGGCACAGATCGGAATGCGCCTTCTATGGCTTTTTGGAACAAGATCAAAGTGTAGTATCTATTTTCACGTCAACGAAACAGTAGTAACTTGCTGTGAAACAGATACTACACTTTGATCTTGAAAGGCCGCATTCCGATCTGACCACGCAAATAGCATAGTGCCAAGGAGGCGAGACCAAGGTTGGTTTCGCCTTGGATAGTGCTAATTTTGCTATTTCTCGCTTGTGACATTCAAATTTTATATCAAGTTATGAAAATTAATCAGGATATATTACTCCACTCCCAATAAAACTACTGTCAACGAGCTTAGGATATAATTGACAGGCGATTCTTAGATTCTGGTCTTTCTTGTATGTAGGTAGCATGAAAGCAAAAACCTAGTCAGCAATTCTATTATTAAATAAATACTTTTAAAGCATTTAAAAAATGTTATTTCTTTAAATTAAACATTTAAAGTCATTTTTACATTGTAACGCGCTCACAGTGATAGCAAATGAATCCGACCGGATAAATTAAGGTACGTATTGGGGTGGAGGGCAGGGTTGCCAGATCAGTTTTTTCAAAAACGGACATCCCTCCTTGAATGCGGTCAAATATCGGACAGAATAAATTTGGTGGCTTAAAATAGCTGATAGTGGCTAAAAGTAGCTAAATTATTATCACAATAATAAAAATGAATAGCTAAAACTGGCTAAAATTTTTCATTTTTATCCCACTTCATAAATAATTTAAACGGACATCAGGACTTAAAACATGGACACAACGTCCGAAACGGACAAACCAGGTGGAGGGACACACAGTGACTGACACATGAAAGTAACTTAGTAGTAACATTTTTCTCACTGCCTTAACATTTTTTTTAAAAATGATTGTCCTTTGGTCGCTTCATCCTTCAGCAATCTGACTTTCAAAGACAAACCCTAACCCATAAAGACCAGTAACGGGTGACTGAGACTAATTGCTGTGGGTGAGGATCAGACATTCGTAATGTTGTACCCATGGGAATCTTACTTGGCGCTTTTGATTAAAATTACAGCTTGTACAATGTTTAAAGATATACTCTTCTATTTTAGTAACTTTAGATAGGTTTTAGGGAGTTTGATATTGACCTTATGCAGCGGTTTGCTATGGGGAGATACCGATGGGAGTCTGTAGTGTAATTTTAATCACAAACCCCAGATCTTTTGGAAGGGTTCCGATTCAAATTACACCATATACTCTCCCCTCGTCACATCGCAGCTTAAGGTTGATACAACTCACTAAAGCCTAAAGTTACTGGAATAGAAGTGTATATCTTTTGTTTAAAAAAGTATAATTTTAATTACAAACCCCAAGTAAGACTCCCATAGACACATTATGAACCTCCCTTGACAATTAGTCTCTGTGCTAGTAACACGTACTAAACATTGAGACTATTGAATATTTTTAATCCTTTGTAAACCTAAAAAGTCATTAAAAGGGAAAAGAATATGTCTGGATATTACATAAAGTCCCTATTTATTTTCATTTAACAGTATAATAAAACAGAGAGAGACTTTATGGACACCCTGTAAGTTATGTAAATAAAAATGTGTCTGGATTCTACAGACAGGGTGTCCATAAAGTCCCTATATATTTTCATTTAAACAGTGTAATAAAATAGGTAGAGACTTTATGGACACCCACCCTGTATATAAGTTTATAATATTGATTGTAAAATCTAACCATCTTCATCGACTCATTTCAAATAGGACTGAAAGTGGGTCTGAGGCATGTAACTCCCATTTAGTACAAGTAATGGTTTTAGAAGAAAAAGAACTAAGCGATTTAATGATTTTTTAAACTATACACTTTTAAAAATAATTCAAAGAAAAATACGGACTAAAGAAACGAAAAGAAAGAGTGGGGTATTCATTTTTCAATGTCCATGTCACATAGTTGTCAGAAGTTTTCACAGTATGAAGCAAGGTAAAAAATAAATGAAAATACTTACTATTTTAAGTAATTAAAATCGTCTCCTCTCCAATGGTAATATTCAATATTGTCAGAAAAGTAACTGGTCCTGTTTGTTGGTGTGTAAATAAATAAATAAGTCAGGAAAAACAATTGCAGATCGTGTCTTAAATTGAAAAAAAAAATCCTTTTTTACCAATTAATTTAATTTTCCTTGAAGTTTTGGTCACCTTGTTATGTTTGGTTTGTAAACAAAATAAACAGTTTTTACTTTGATTTTTTTTTAATCTCAGAGGGTAAATCCAAGAGATTATTACAAAATATATCTTTGGCTGTTCAGTCGTTAAAATCAGGGTGAATTTTGGGTTAAAATTATCTTTTTAAATCCAAAACCGAAGGTAGAAATAGAAAAAATAAGGGTTTTGAAAAAGCAGACCGGTGTCAAGTGAATAATTTGGTCTCAAGAGTGAAAACGGTATTAAATGTTTATTGTTTAAATATCAGTTAGAAAAGATACGGTCAGTCATACGTTATTAATAAATAAACTATCAATTCTGGTCTCTAAACCAAATTGTCTTTTTTCATATATTTAACGTTAAGTTAAAATAAATCTAACTTTTCAACCGGTTTTTTCGCTGCAATGTAGTTTTTTTTCTTCCTTTTCTTGTTATTCCAGGCCAAAGACTCCCACTGTCTATATCGTCTTTTAAACAGGAAAAATGCTGATATTTAGCCAGCAGGAGTTGGCTCAGGTTGTTCGGCTCTCTTTCTTGGTCGTTATAATCCGTTACACTGAGTATTTTTCCTTTTTATTTTAGGTTAACAACAACAATCCGAAAGCACGACGATCTTTCCCTCCTGCCTTTTTTTACGTTTCTGATAGCCTCCACCTGCTGACAACCGTCGGGTTCCGGTCCAATTGCATCATGGGAGAAGAGATTCTGGCCAATGAGCGATCAGCTTCTATGCATCGTACGGCTTGTCAGCCCGGCCGACCACTCTTCCTCCCTCAGCCGCGAGCAGACAGCCCGGCGTGGAATTACTAGGAGATGAAAGTGGCTCCAATCGGCTAACTAACGTTTATTGAACAGGGCTAATGATCATAATAAATTATTTTCAGTGTTTAGTAGTCCAAAACCGGACTTCGTTTTAAAAAATGCAGAAACCAACTAATTTCAAATCAATCAAAAATTAACTTACGCATAGTTTGCACTAAGCTGTGCGCACGCACACCCGTTTTGCAACCAGCGCACAAAGAGAATTAATGTGCGCACAAAAAAATTCAAATTCTGTAGATAGCTTACTGAGTTTTTATTAAAAAAAATATTGATTCACTTATGTCGAATTCAAAAGTGTGTACATACTTTACACAGAAAAAAAATTGCACAATGTAAGATTTTTGGCTACACTGACTACTAAAAATTAGAGGTACCATTGTTTACAGAATATAACTAATTTCACATAAGTTACAAAATATTTGAATTTTTTTAATATTCAAAATCACAGTGAATATATAAAAAAAGAAATGCAGCACAGCTTCTCCTGGTCAGTTTCAGACTGGGTCAGATTTTGACAATCTGCTGGCTAACAACTTATCCAATCCATTCATGAGGAAGGATATAGGGAGGGAAACTAGCATTATTTGAATCCTATATATGAATATGCTTGTTTGTATGTACGACCTTTACACTTTCTGATTATTATTCATTCTCCTCATATCTTTCATCTTTTCTCTTCTCCCTCCCCACCGCCCTTTGCAATGTAAGGAACAAGAGTAATAATTGAAGAGGGTGCTTATGCTTGAATGTGTTCAAAAGAAATTCAACCATCACTATAACTGTCCCCCTCCTCATTCACCCTTGCAATGTAATGAACAATGTTAAGAATTGAAGATTGTGCTTATGCTTGAATGGGAGCAAAATGGACCCAACCTTTAGTAAAGATTCAGTTATAGTAGTAGTAGACCACACAAATATAGACAGAAGTAAGCAATAATAATAGTAACAGATATATTAGTTTCATTTGCATGTTATTATAGTTAATATAGATACATTCTATAGGAAATAAATTACTTAAACAAAATTATATACTTTAATTGCAAAAATATATATGCGAGAGTAATGATGATATCTTAGTTGTCAACACACGTGGAATTTCCACAGACCCAGCTAATAAAGAATAAACAATATTAATTTGAGAACATAATATGACTAGCTTTCTGCCTTAAGTACCAAAATTAACTTTGTCATTAAATTTTTTACAGCTTATTTTTTTTAAATCCAAGATAAAATTAATAATATCAACAACTGCTACTATTATTTACCTCTGGCAACGAAGTTGAAGAGGTATATGTATTCAGTTGTGTCGATCTGTCTGTCTGTCCACACGATATCTCCAAAAGTTCTCAATGTATTTCAATGTAATTTTCTGGAAGGGTGTGCCATAGGCTAAGGAAAGACTGGCAAAACTTTAGGACAGATCCAGGAATATTTTCTGATTGCGAGATATTTTTCCGTATATTTATGTATATGATCATGATTTTCCACAGAATATCTCCAAAGGTTCACATGAATGTCAATGGAATTTTGTGAAAGAGTGGACAATAGACTACGGAGGAAGTGATTAAATTTTCAGGCTGATCCATGCACAATTCCCTCTCCTACGTCGTAGTTATATGTCTACACTACATAGTATCACCAAAATTTCATATCTTCCCACACGATATCTCCTAAAGTTCTCAGTGAATTACAATGAAATTTTTTGGAAGGGTGAACAAGAGGAAGTTTTCGGGTGGATCCATACACAATTATTTCCCCAACGTCGGGTTATATGTCCACACCACATAGTATCACCAAAAGTTCATATCTTCCCACACGATATCTCCTAAAGTTCTCAGTGAATTTCAACAAAATGTTGTGGAAGGTTGGGTAATGCAATAAGGAAGTGTTGGTTAAATCTTTGGGCAAATCCAGGAGTTTTTTCTTTATTTAGAGATATTTTTCCAGTTTTTTTAATACACTTATGTATACGCTCATGACAGGTAATTGTGCATGGATCCACGCAAAGATTTAATCAGTTCTTCCATAGCCTATTTTCCACCCTTCCACAAATTTTCATTGAAATTCATTGAGAACTTTTGGTGATATCGTGTAGACAGATATGCACTTTTAGCGATAATATATGGTGAGGACATATCATTACGACGTAGGGGAGATAATTGTACATGGATCCGGTCCAAAATATAATCACTTCTTCCATAGTCTGTTGTCCACCCTTCCACAAAATTTCATTGAAACACACCAAGAACTTTTGGAGATATTGTGTGGACAGACACAAGAACTTTTAGAGATAGCTGTCCACATAATATCTTTGAAAGTTCTCAGTGAATTTCAATGGAATTTTGTGAAAGGGTGGACAATAGACTATGGAAGAAGTGATTAAATATTGGGGAGGATCCATGTACAATTACTTCCCCTGACAATGGTGTTGGCAGTGGTATGTGCTCTCTGAGTTACTAGTTAAATAATTCTTTATTTTTTCTTGTCACTAGATGCTTGAATTACCAAGATTATAATTCTGATAAAAAAATAAAATTGACTTCATGTTAAAGTAGATTTGCAAACAAACAGAAGATATCTTATGAATTTAATTTTTAAACAGAAGATATCTTATAAATTTGATCTTATTTTTTACATATTACAAAGAAACAAAAAGAACTAGAACTAGCATTCCAAGGGAAATTATGAATCACTGCCACATATATATGTTGTGTTGGGGGTGATCAATGAATAAGTTACTTCTCTCACCTTTTGTGATCACTAAAAACCTATTTAGGGGGGTGGAATTTTTAAAAAGAAAAATTTTCCCTACTCATTTCAAGTTTCTACTATGAATGGTTATGGCTGGACAAAATCCAGATATATAGATAGATACTATTTGACATTTGTCAGAATATATGAATAACCTAAACCCAGCAATAAACCAGTGTTGTGGGTAGCAGTGATTAACATTTATACTTAGCAACAGAATTTGGTAAAAACGAAACTGCACATCAGCAGCAGTAGTAGTGATATTACCAGCAGCCTACTTCCAGTGAACACACACAGCAGAGCCTTGGTCGCTATCTGTTTGCTTTAGCATGAAAGAAAACCAACAAACAAAGAACTGACAAGGCCTTTTATATTATAAGATTTGTGAAAGGTTAGCAGGTGTTTATGTTGCCTGGGGTGAACCTGGAAATACTTAAAGTAGTTTCTACATATTCTTTATTAATCACTGCTACCCACAACACTGGTTTAAATACTGTTGCTGGGTTTAGTTTATTCATGTGCTCAGACATTTATATCTATGTATCTGGACTTCGCCCAACCCTAACCAATCATAGTAGAAACTTGAAATTCTGCACACACATACCCCTCAATGAGTAGGGAAAATGTTTTTTTTTTGTTTTTTGAAAATTCCCCCCTAAATAGGTTTTTAGTGGGAGGTTCAATTTACAATGTAAGTTTATGTAAAATTGATCCCTTAGCTTGTGTCCAGCAGCATCGTCATTTGTTTTTTTTTAAATTTGGACTTTTTAGTGATCACTGCCCACCACCACTGTTTAATTTATGATGTAAAAACAAGCATATATAGGTTGCAGTGATTCATAATTTCCCTTGGAATGCTAGTTATATTATAAGATTTGTGTAAGGTTGGCAGGTGTTTATGTTGCCTGGAGTGAACCTGGTAATACTTAAAGTAGTTTCTATGTATTCTTTATACGCTTTGTGTACCTGAATAACCAAGGAACCTATAAAAACAAAAGAAAACAAAAATGGCTGAAACAAATCCTTGTGGGAGGGAAGAAACCTGCCATCAAAACAAATTGAAGAGAATCATAATAAAAATGAATGATGTTTTTGCTGAAGATGTTTGTCTGAAGCTGTCATTCATTTGAGAGATAGTCATTTGGCAAGAAAAGAAATGTGTAAATAATGATAACAGCATACTAGCATTCCAAGGGAAATTATGAATCACTGCCACCTATATTTGCTTCTTTTTACTTCGTAAATTAAACAGATGTGGTGGGCAGCGAACACTAAAAAGTCCAGATTTGCCAAAAAACAAGTGAGGATGCTGCTGGACACAAACTAAGGGATCAATTTGGCATAAACTTATATTGTAAATTGAACCCCACACTAAAAACCTGGGGTGGGGTCAAAAAACAAAAAAAATGAATGGTTAGGGCTGGAAAAGTCCGGATACATAGATACATATAAATGTCAGAACATCTGAATAACCTAAATCCTGCAACAGTATTTAAACCAGTGTTGTGGGTAGTGGTGATTAACAATTATGATGATTTTATGATGTTATGATATTTAGAGATATAATAATAGAAACCAGTGATTGAATCGGTTTATATAAACTTTTATATCTATCTACATAAGGAACAATGTGACTTTTTAATCACTGCAACCCACAACACTGGTTTATTGCTGGGTTTAGGTTATTCATATGTTCTGACATTTATATGTATCTGGACTTCGCCCAGCCCTAACCATTCATAGTAGAAACTTGAAGTTTTGTACACACACTCCCCTCAATGAGTAGAGAAGATATTTGTTTTTGTTTTTGGAAAATTCCCCTCCAAAATAGGTTTTTAGAGGGGGTTCAATATGCAAAGTAAGTTTATGCTAAATTGGTCACTAGTTTGTGCCCATTTGTTTTTTGAAAATTCAGAACTTTTTTAGTGATTGCAGCCCATCGAAAGGCGAGAGAAGTAACTTATTCATTGATCACGCCCTTTTCCAACGTTTTAATTGATCACCGCCAACACAGCATATATGGGTGGCAGTGATTCATAAAACAAAACTGACACATCAGCAGAAGAAGTAGCGGTAGTGATGTTACTAGCATCAGTTGCCTGCCTACTCCAGCAAACACTGGGACACCAAGAGTGTTGCTTTACCAGCAGCAGTCTAAATTGTGTCTGTGTGTTCACAGTATGACTCCTCTCTTTAGCCTGACTGAACACCAACAAACCAACAAAGAATGTGATAAGGACTTTTACATTATAAGATTCGTTCATACCAGTTTCCTCATCTTAGTTGTTTTTATCATGAATTAGGTCAAAATCAAAAAGTTAAAATAGAAAATATTATATTTTCTATAGTTTTGAGAAGGGTCATTAATATTCAAATGGTTCTTCGGACGATTGAACTCCTTCTTGTTATTTGTGTTGTAAATACAACGTTTCGGCCGATCCATTCTTCGGACTTCTTCAGGTATAAAATCCGAGTGCGATGGGTTAAACAGACCCTTTAAACATAATTTCTGTTTCACCCATCACACTCAGGTTTTAAACCTGAAGAAGGCCGAAGAATGGATCGGCCAAAACGTTGTGTTTACAACACAAATAACAAAAGGAGTTCAATAGAATTGAATAGAAAATATTATGTTTCCAATGTAACATCGTAAGTTCCAAGCACAGTAGACTTTTTGAGCTATTTAAGTTATTAGAACAAACCATGTGGTATAGATTATAATAATTGGCTCTCTCATTAGTCAATTTGTTGAATGCTGAAAGTGATATGCTTCTTCACATATTCTAGACCAAGTGACTTGTTTCTATTGGGATTAAATAAACTTTGATTATAAACTAGGATGTTTAATCACCGCTACCCACAATACTAGTTTAAATACTGTTGCTGGATTTAGGTTATTCATGTGTTCAGACATTTATATGTATCTATCTATGTATCCGGACTTTGCCCAACCCTAACTGTTCATAGTAGAAACTTGAAATTTTGCACATACACTCCTCTCAATGAGTAAGCAAAATCTTTTTTTGTTTTTGGAAAATTCCCCTCCAAAATAGGTGGGGTTCAATATGCAATGTAAGTTTATGCAGATTTAGGTTATTCATGAGTTCAGACATTTATATGTATCTATCTTTATATTTATCTATGTATTTATCTATGTATTCAAGGGAAATTATGAATCACTGCCACCCATATATGTATCTATGTACCTATCTATGTATCCGGACTTCGCCCAGCCCTAACCGTTCATAGTAGAAACTTGAAATTTTGCACACACACTCCCCTCAATAAGTAGGGAAAATGTTTTTGTTTTTTTTTTAAATTTCCCCCTAAATAGGTTTTTAGAGGGAGGTTCAATATGCAATATAAGTTTATGCTGAATTGGTCACTAGTTTATGCCTGTTTGTTTTTTGAAAATTCAGAACTTTTTTAGTGATCACAGCCCAACAAAAGGTGAGAGAAGTAACTTATTCATTGATCACCCCTTTTTTCAACTTTTTAATTGATCACTCCCAACACAGCATATATAGGTGATGGTGATTCATAATTTCTCTTGGAATGTTAGTTTCTGTTGCTTTTTATCACATTGGTGGTGGGGGGATAATGAAACGATAAGTGCCAACAACACTTGAACCTAATATACAGCAATATCAGTGTTGCCAATTTAGTGCATTTCGCGGTAGATTTAGTGCGTTTTTTGTTTTGGCAATGTAAAAAGCGCTAAATTAACGTGTTTTCACCATTTCTGACCATTTTTAGCTTCTTTTTGGTGGTTTTTGGCCATATCTGGCTATTTAGCACTTTTTGGCGGTCAAACTAGCGCAAAAATATTTTTTGAGTTGGCAACACTGAGCAATATGTCTTGTAATGACTGTGCATGTCAGGGTCAGCTTTCTCCTGAATAATTTCTTGTTTTGGCAATGTAAAAAGCACTAAATTAGCGTGTTTTCACCTAAAACTTATAGGCCATTTCTGACCATTTTTAGCTTCTTGTTGTTGGATTTTGGCCATTTCGGGCTATTTAGCACTTTTTGGCGGTCAAACCAGCGCAAAAATATTTTTTTGAGTTGGCAACACTGAGCAATATGTCTTGTAATGACTGTGCACGTCAGTGTCAGCTTTCTCCTGAATAACTTGGACAGCAAGATATGTATGCGTCATTATCCTGGGAAAGTGATGACACCAGGATGCACTGTGGGAAAACAACAAGCCGGTAGAGGCAGTGTGATGGTTTTCAGCAACATTCTACTGGGTCCTACCACTCATGTGGAAGGCACTTTGTTGCATACCACCTACCTCAGCATCATTGAAGACCAGGTACACCCCTTAATGGCAACAGTCTTCTATGATAGAAGTGGCATCTTTCAGCAGGACACTAGGACCTGTCAGACAGCACGAGTTGTTCTGCAATGGCTTCAGGAACATGAAGAAGACTTAACTGTGTTGCCCTGGCCATCAAACTCCCCAGATCTCAATCCCATTGAGCAGGGCTAACAGAAGAGATTTTCAAGTGGTTATAAAAAGTGGGCACATACATGACCTAAAAATATGGTTGGTTATAAAATGGCCATTTTTGGCGTGTTTACGACCATTTTTAGCTATTTTCTGTCCACATTTGTGCCACTTCCAGCATTTGTTTGGCAATTTCTTGGTGTCTTCAGCCGTTTTTGGTGTTTTTTGGCTATTTTTTTGGTGCTTATCGGCACTATTCTTTCAAATTTAGTGCTTTTTGGAAGTCAAACTAGCACAAAACTTTTTTTTTGTGTTGGCAACACTGCGCAATAATAATATAAAACTGTCATAGAGTAAATATCGATGATAGGGCAGGCTCTTATAACTTCCTACAGAGGTTAATAGGAAATTTGCATTCTACGTAACCTATGCAAATGTGGGCAATATTTGCACATAATAATACTCCTACACAGAAGTTAGCTTAAGAAAATAATCACGTGGTAGAATTCTACTGATGTTCGTGTTGGGAGGAGCCAATACTTTTTCAAAAAGGGCACTTCAAATACCTGTAAAAAAAAGTGGCCTAGCCCTCCCACTTTCGTTGACCCTGTTGAGTATTTAAGGGATGTGTTGTACCAATAAGTTCACTCTGCAGAACATCGAACACATCCAAATTGCAGCAGTTAAAAGACCTGCTGTTAACATCCTGGCACCAGATCCCAGAGGAAACCTTTAGAGGTCTTGTAGAGTCCATGCCTGATTGGGTAATGGCTGTTTTGCAGGCATATGGAGAACCAACACCTTATTATTTTGGTTCTAAAGGTGTGTGCTGCATCTATGTCCCAAGTGTGCCATACATTTTTTCAAATATGCAAACATGTATTTCAAGCCATTAACATGTCCAGTACGGGTATTATATCTGCAGTGCTTCAACCACAGAAATGCCAATCTGTAGGAAAGGAAAAAGGGGTGATGAGTAAGTATATCAGCATGCTGATATAAAGTTTCATTCATTGACTATGGAAATGTCTAATTCAATTCATTTTTACCGTTGGAGTGTTGCATAAGTGTAATAATAATACGAAACTATCGTAGAGAAAATATTGATGATAGGGCAGAATCTTATATCATCCTATACAGGTTAATAGGAGATTTGCATTCTACGTAACCTACACAAATGTGGGCAATATTTGCACATAATAATATGGTTGGCTATAAAATGCACTATTCAAGGTATACCTGTATATATATTCAATATTTCTGTGCCATCATACAATAAAGTCTGAGAACCACTGCCTTATTAGGTAAAAGATGAAGCTTAAAAGACAACTCCCATCGGAGTATGAACGGCCAGTGACAAAGTCCTGATTTCCTTTGGATGTGTCAGCTTAGTGATCCTTGCAAGTTTCAAGTCTGGTTGAGACCAGGGCTTTATTCTTACAAGTTTTTATGACAACCCCCTTGGCAGAATGCATGTCTTACAAGACCTGTGGTGGCCTGTGCGTGCAATCCAATATGGCCACCACCGAAAAGCGTTAATGTCATATCTTCACTGCTAGATTATTGTGTAATACCACTAATTATATGTATTTTGTTATGAGAAATCCATTCTGTTATTTTTGCTTTTCAAGTTCATTTAAAGCACAGAAATCACATTAAAAGGTGATTTCTGACCGTCAGTGGAGACCAGGACTTTATTTTTACAAGTTTTTATGACCACTCCCCTTGGCAGAATGCAAGTCCACCAAAGGGATACCTCAACCCTAATCACACAGCTTAGAGCAGGCATGGGCAACCTTTTTCAAGCAGCGTCACACATCTTTAGAATGTTAGGAACTTTTTCGCTAACAACATAGCTTGCATGCACCATTTCTCTGAGCTCTGTTTGCCTTTTAGAAAAAAGCATATTTAGGCAACCGATCTGTTTCCTTAGCATTTCAATTTTAAGCTTTCTGATATCTCCTTTAAATTTATCAACCCCGGAATGTTTAGTTGTGTAATGACGCTTAACGTTAAATTCTTTAAATGTGGAAAGGGATTCAGAACATATCATACACATTGGTCTGTTTTTTACTTCAACGAAAAAATAATCATTTGTCCACTTATCCTGGAATTTTCTCATTTCTTCAAAAAAGGTTCCCTTTTTCTCAGATGAAATTTTAATAAAACATTATTTTCCGCATGGGATTAAGCATGTCATTCAGAAAGTCAAAAGGGTCACATGCGACCCGCAGGCTGCAGTTTGCCCATGACTGGCTTAGAGCGTATGCAATTAGCTGCTGAGTGCACAGGGAAATTTGTCCTAATGAAGAGGTTTCTACAATCTTCACTCATACCGGGAATCGAACCTGGAACCTTCTGCATGTGAGGCAGACTTGCTAATCATTACATCATCTGAGTGGTCACTACCTTATTAGACAGGTTGTCATAACGTTTTGGCTCATCAGTGTATGTAGATTTATCTGACTGTCCCTGGCAATGCATCATGAGAAATATCTGCTGACTCATTCTATTCTGTGTCTTGCTTAGATGTCTAGTGAGTCATTTACACATTATGCAAGACTCACATATGATTATCATCAATGCAATAATACTTTAGCCTTTCATGGAGCCTTTTGAACCTTGGATTCACATATGGCTTTTCTGTGGAAGTCATGACAACCAAAAGCAATATCTATATTTCTATATACAGAAAAGGGAGAAGAGACACAAAATAAAATTGTTATTATACCAATGTTTAAGTGTCAATGGCAGTCATCCCCAGACGCAAGTGTGAAGGGGCGCAAAGTCTACAATATATTTGAAAAAGAATCCCGGAATAAAAGTCACAGGAAGAAATGTGACAGAACAAAAGTCACAGTGTAGCTTTACCCTGAGCTACCTAAAAAATGTAATAGGAAGAAAAGTCACAACTGGGTAAGAAAAAAGATTGTTTAATAAAATAAGTAATATTTCAATTCAATTTATACTAATTAAATGTTATAGTGTGATTTTATTTTAGGCCTATGTGAGGTGGTATTTAATTCTTCATGTTATTGTCATAAGTGAGTCACAAAATAAATAATCAAAACATTTTAGGGGTGAGGGTGCCAAAATTATCTTTGCCCCCGGGCGATGAGAACCCTTGCTACATTACTGAGTATCTTTTTTACTGTTCAGAACTATATATACATGTATATGATAATTATAAAGACATTTATTAATTGAGAACCTATATTTGCCCAGCACCAGTTCTCAACTAATAAATGTCTTTATAATTATCATATTCTGTCGATTATAACATTATCCATCATTTGATTTCATACATGTATATATATAGTCTAGAAAGCTTTGTAGCTTCAAACACTAAAGATGTTGCTGAAAAAAAAGAAAAAAGAATTTCACTTTTAATATAGAATTTTCATATTTATATAAGTGTATATTTATAGGTCTTACAGTCTTAAAGCATTTAAGATGTTGCATTTTTTAAACTAATGAACGTACTTACAGAAATGTTTTTTATGTTCTGTTTATTCGTTTATTTCATTACTTGTCATGTAAGTCAATTTTTCACTAATAACTGTTAATGAGAGATGTTCAGGGGGATTTATGTTTCACACAGAATTAGATCTTATAGTAACATTTTCTTGTAGGGATCAGCAGTTGTTTGCCATGTAACTGTTTCGGGGATTTAAAAATAAAACAGTCTTTCTACCATGGTTCCCCAGCAGTGCTGATCAAGCACCACCTCCCTTTGTTGCTGTATATACTTCAATGGGAGTTCTCTCTCTCTCTCTCTCTCTCTC